>CM055655.1:19897485-19914588 GCA_029378335.1 Agrilus mali | reverse complement strand
ACCCTTAAGGAGGGGGTAGTGTAGCGACCAGTGACACAGTACGTGTGTGCGATAACAATTTGTGGCATGTAATTGTTAACACTAACATGCTTACACCGCACACGGTACTTTTTGTGTTATCAACTTACAAGATGTAAATCATTCTCCGGCGACAAGTAACAAGTTAAATTCTGGAATAATCGAGGACTTTTTAATTATTACTCATCTTTCGGGAATACACAGGATTTCTTCGAGTTCCTGTCTAGAAAGTTCGAAAGGTGTATATATAGTGATCATCTTTGGACCGAAAAACAGTTAGTTGAAGAAAGCATCAGTGCGCGAATTAAAACCGATAATAGACAAAGTGATATAAATAAATTGTAATATAAATAAGTGAATTGTTGTGATATAAATGGTAGTTCTAAGTTAGTGTTTAAGTGTTATAAATAGTGTGAAATAAATAATTGTTTAAATAAATAGTTTAACTAGAAAATTCGTTACAGTATTTAGCTGAATTATTACAACCAATTGCTGGAATTGGTTATTTTCCTATAGAGATTCTGATGAAGTAATTGGTCCATCAGAGGCGAGACCTAATTCTGTATTCATCTTTGATGATGTTGCGAATGATAATCAGAATAAGATAAGGGAATACTTTAGTATGGGAAGACATAACTCAATTTTAAACAAGACGAATTAAATCTTAAACACGTTTTCTCTGATCATGTCACTGTAGACATGACTTTTGACCAATTTAAAAGTATATGTGGAGAATGTTGGAAAAAGAAATTCGCATTTCTAGTGATTAACAAGGATTGTGGTATAAATGAAGGGAGATGTCGTAATTGATAGAAATTAAATCAGTTGTTAAAAGACGACTATAACAACAGCATGGATGTGAAAGCAAAGAAAGAACTGATCAAAGTTAGGAAAGCAGTAAAGAGGACATTGCAAATGTTAAAGGAATCGATGGTGGGACAGAATCTCCTATTGCAACAAGCGTACCAACCAATTACAAAATCGCTTCTTCACTTGAAATCTGAGCTGGGCGAAGAGATCAAAAAGGAATTAAAACCAGACATTACTAATTGGTTGAAAAGTGACGTTCCAGCATCATCAACTCCAATAAAAATTAGAAAACTTGATCCTTCGAATGCTCCAGGCACAATACTTCAAGGTCCTCCTTCCTTTTTAAGGGAAGAAAGTGTATTTGAAGTTAACCCATCAACGGATGAGAGTGTGTTCGAACAAGCAAAAAAAGAATACTTAGATTATGTTAAAAGCTCTCGATTTGGAGAATATTTGGAGGAATTCCATCCTCTACCTCGAGATTATGTAGAAGGAATTATCAAAGAGTATGACAGTAGTATATATAACACTGATATTGTGATTCCCCGTTTTGACAAAGTTCGATTCGAATGGGACACAAATAAATATTTTATAGGTGATTCCGAAGTAGATTTTGATGGACCAGACGTCGTAATCGATGGAAAATTTAAATACACAGGTACTGTGGGATTATATGAGCAACTGTTTAAATTAAGTTCTGAATATCCAACATCAATTAAAGAACGGAGAGACTATGCGGATATATTAAAACGTTCGGGAGCAGTCTACAATTTAAGGCAGCAAACAACGAAGCCTTCTAAAGGTGGAGGCTTGTCGTTGTTGACTTACAACGAAAAGCCGATAGAATACAATAATTTTGATGACGCTAATGAATTGTGTGATCGTTTAAAGTTATTGGTTGCTTCTCAACAAGCAGGCAACACAAATCATGAAAACGAAATGCAATCAATTTTAGAAGAGTTGCGTGAGTGCAATATTATCAAATAAACTAATTGTTAGAATGGTTAGTTAGACAATGACGGTTGATAAGTTCGGACGTGGGTTAGACAAAAAACGATCATATTCGCGAGCATTTAGCAATGCTCACGATTTTAATCATAACCGCTTAACTAGAATCGGGGATCCTCAGCAGGAGCATGACGCTGTTAATATGCGATTTTTAGAAAGTTTTATCACAAGATGATGTGGTGGATATTAGAAAGGCGTTCGATAAAGTGTTATATTTTTTTGACGTGGCTAATAAACGTATTATACATTTGAATGAGCCTATAGCCGAATTTCACGCAGCTATAGAAAAGTATGTGGATGAAAAGGATAGGTTAACAAAAGAGCATATAAGAATCGAATGTGAGAAGGTAAAGGACACTGCTGTTAGTGAAGGTGATAGAAAGCTGAACGATTTAAGAAAAGAATTCACAACAACTCTCTCTAAAGTTGGTATAAAGTTGACGAGTAGTTTTAACAAAACTATAGAGATCATGATTAAAAATTTGCAAAGAGAAATGGAGAACTTGAACAATGAAAGGGATAAGCATATAATAAACTGGGTGAATGATTTAATAGAAAAGAATAGTGGTATAATCATGGTCTCTTTCAACAAAAATAAAACTAGAGTGTAAAGATGTAGAAACGTTTGCTAGAAAAGGTGATGAAGAATTGTCGAAAAACCTGAAGACTGAGATTGAGCAAGACATGAAAAGAGATATAGATACGAGCATTGAATTAATCAAGACCTTCATTCAAGATGAGTGTAAAAAAGTTAAAGATTTTGTAGATAAAGGACTTCAAGGAACCAATAAAAAGAAAGAAGATCTCAAAAAGGAATTAGTGGTAATGGTAGAATCATTAAAAAAAGAAGCGAAGGAGATTAAAGTAAGGTTAAATACTTTAGAACAAAGAGCAGTAGGTGATGCAAAATCGAGCAGTTCTAAATCAGAAACCGTAGTTCATGATTAAAAAAATGAATGTGAAAGATGTTGTAAAAGAACTACATAAACTCGCTAGGATAAATTTCATACGTCGTAAGGTAGTTGTTAAAGGATTGGATGATCTTCATCAAGCCGATTTAGTTGAAATGATTCCGTATGCAAGAGAAAATAAAGGTTTCAGATATATTTTAGTTGTAATAGATGTTTTCTCAAAATTCGTATGGGCTCAAGCGGTAAAACGCAAAACAGGTGAAGATGTTGGAAGAGCTTTACAGTTAATTCTCAAAAGAAGTAAACGTATTCCTAAGCATATGCAAACTGACTTGGGAAAAGAATTTTATAACGAACAAGTGAGAAAAGTGATTGTTAAGCATTTACAATAGGGCGGTCATAGCATTCTGTTTAGACTGGAAAGCGCCATTTGATAAACCAAATGCATTTATTTTGTTGTTTTAAACATTAAGCACATCCGATCTCTACAGAGGTTGCTTACCGATCTTTATCAATTAAAAGAACTCATTTGCTCGCTACTTCATAAAGAACCGACAACAAAGAACAAAAAGAAAGACAAAACAATATCTCGAATAGAGAACCTTACAATAAAATAAAATCTGCCGCCCGCATAAAAGAAAACTCTATTATTATAATCTATGTATGTATGTACACATAAAGATGTGAATAGGGATACAGAAATACAAATCTCAACACATTCTATAAATACAAGTTTTTTGTAATATGTATCAGTTCTGATATAGACTCGCTGGAGTAAAAACCGTTCCATAATACAATAAACATTTTTTAATAATTAAGTTAATCATTGTAAGTAGTTATAAGTGTTTCTAAATATCCAAATAAATTAATCTACGTTGAATTACTACTTTATTATTTCATATGGTACTTAGTACACCGTCGTTGATTTAAATAATCTAAAAAACTAAATCATCGATAAAACATTCGTCCTTCGAGCCGGATTGCAATAATCCAAATTCTACAAGAAAGCTACAAATTTCCTTTCGAATCTACACGCCTTCGTTGGAGTCTATTCATTTGGAAAGAAAAAACCAATTTCGACTTCACTTCAAGTCTGCCATAGTGCCGTACATCGTTACATCGTAGTAAAGATCATCATCATATCGGTAAGTGCGATTCCTTTCACATTCATATATTTCCTTATATTATCCTGACTGTACTCAATTTGTAATGGAAGGTTTAGGATCACTCGTTAATCAGCGAGGACAAATAAAATCTCGCTTAACTCGTTTTAAAAACAAATTTAATGAAATTAAACAAATCCTAGAGATAGATCAAAATCAAATTACTGATTTAAAGACACGACTAGCAAACTGCGAACCCTCTTTGAAAGAATTTGAAAATTGTCATTATCAGATTACAAATCTAAACGATGACCCCGTGCATGAAACTGCTTTGGTAGATTTCGAAAACGCATATTATGAACTTTTAGCTAATGTCACAAATTTTCTAAACGATTTATCTAAAACATCAGAATCGGAAAAAAAGATTCAGCACAATCAATTACAGTCTAGTAACTTAGTTCAACTGCCTAGCGTCTCATTACCGTCTTTTAGTGGTGAATTTGAACAATGGGTTGAATTTTATGATTCATTTAGTTCCCTAATTCATGAGAATACTTCCCTCAACAACATACAAAAATTTTATTATTTAATCTCATGTCTCAAAGGTGAAGCAGCTCAATCCATCAAATCATTAAAGATTACGGCAGAAAATTACGATATTGCATGGAATCTGCTTAAAAGGCGTTTTGAAAATAAAAAACTAATAATTCAAAATAACATAAAGTCTTTATTTAATTTAGATTCTATTAAAAAAGATTCTCATATTACGTTACAAATATTCCTTGATAACATCCTTAAAATTACTCAGTCGTTAAAAAATTATGAACAACCTACTGTTGATATTTTGCCTATTTATATAATTAGTAGTAAGTTTAGTCAGACTACACGTTACGAATGGTACAAAATTAAAAACGAACTTCCCACATTTGATGAGTTATTAGAATTCTTAGAAAAAAGATGTCAATTTTTAGGTACGATTGAAGTAAATGCTCAACAAAATTTATTACAAAATAATTCTTCTATAAACAAACCTCATAAATCAAACGCATACATAAGCACAAATAAGGCCAATTGTTCATTTTGTAAAAACGCCCATTACATACGCGAATGTCAACAATTTCTAAATTTAGACGTAAATAATAGAATTCAAGAGGCTAAACGTCGACATTTATGTTTAAATTGTCTAAAGAAAGGCCATAATACTTCGCAATGTACGTCCAGAATGTGTCAAGTATGTAACAAAAAACATAATACTCTTATAAATTTTTAAAACCGAGTTGCCAATAATAATAATAATTATTCAAATAAGCCTGCTATACCGCAATCTCTTGGGGAACCATCAGATAATTCCGAAGATAACGCTAATGATAATAAAGAGCCGACAGTCTCACAACAGGTAACTTGTGTTAATCATTCATATAACATAAAAACAGAACAAACATTGTTATCAACTGCCCGAATTCAGGTATACGATTCAAGAGGTAAACTGCATTATGCTAGAGCATTATTAGACCCTGGCTCACAATCAAACTTCATAACAGAAGACCTTTGTAATAAGTTAAATTTAAAGAAATCCAAAACTAATTTAAATATTTGCGGAATAAATCAGGCTAAATCCTCCATCAACTCTAAAACCCACCTAACATTTAAATCAAGCATTAATGACTTCTCCAGTAGCATTTCCTGTCTTGTTTTAGATAAAATAACCGATCAACTACCTAATAAACCTTTTAATTTATCAAGTTTTAATATACCACAACACATTCGATTAGCCGATAATAATTGCCACAATCCAGGAAAAATCGACATACTGATAGGTGCCGGTATATTCTGGGAGCTGTTATGTGTCGGTCAACATAAGTTAGGTAGAAATCTCCCAATATTACAGAAAAGCAAGTTGGGATGGATATTGGGCGGTAATTTTATAGAAACAGATGTTGTTGAAAGGTATGCTCTCCATACTACAAACTGTTTTAGTTCTCAAATGAATGACGGGTTAAATAGCCAATTAGAAAAATTTTGGTGTATTGAACAGGTCGAAAAAAGGGAAAACGAAATGTATTCACAAGAGGAGCAAAGATGTGAGGAACATTTTAAAACTAATACTACTCGCGATAATCAAGGACGCTTCATAGTTAAATTACCCCTTAAGTTCGACACTTCAGTATTAGGCAATTCTCGGGAACAGGCCCTGAAACGCTTTTACGCCTTAGAACGTAAATTAACAAAAAATGATGAGTTAAAAACAAGTTATGTACAATTCATGACCGAATACGAAATACTTGGTCATATGTCACCAGTTTCAAATGAAGATGATACTAAAAATCACAGTTATTATATACCCCATCATGCTGTAATTAAGCAAAGCAGTTCAACTACGAAGGTTCGCGTGGTTTTTGACGCGTCAGCCAAATGCGATAATAACATATCCTTAAACGATATTCAATGTGTAGGCCCTACAATACAACATGAATCGCTAAAATGTATCGGCAAATTTTCATCGCAGACAAACATAAAAATTTACAATTAATTTTTTGGCGCAATAACTCTACTCAGCCACTTTTATGCTTTAGATTAAATACAGTGACATACGGAATGGCATCTGCCCCGTTTCTAGCAATAAGATGCCTTAAGCAACTCGTGTTAGATTTTCATGATATTTATCCAAAGGCATCCAAAATAATAGACCAAGATTTCTATGTAGACGATTTGTTAACTGGATTTGACTGTGACAACGAAGCAATCGAAGTTCAACATCAAATCGCCAAAATTTTGAAGTCAGGGTCATTTCAATTACGTAAATGGACGTCGAATAGTCCCTATATTTTAAACAACATTAACGTAGATACTGATTTAGATCATAATGTAGTAGATTTTTCAAAAAACGAAATAACAAAAACTCTAGGCATTCGTTGGCATCCTAAAACAGATTGTTTTTATTATAGCCTTTCTGATTTCACTTCTCCAAAACACATAACTAAAAGAACAATACTGTCCCGAATATCTGAAATTTTTGATCCCTTAGGTTTAATATCTCCAATAATAATTAAAGCAAAAATACTTATGCAGAGATTGTGGCAATGCAAACTGTCGTGGGACGAGTCGGTTCCTTTTGATCTCCATACTGAGTGGTCGAAATATGCGGAGCAACTACACTTATTGAAATCTCTAAAAATTTCTAGACACGTGTCTTGCCATAACGCTAAGACAATTGAACTACATGGGTTTTGTGATGCCTCTGAACAGGCTTATGGGGCATGTTTGTATATTCGAAGTATTGATACAAATAACGTTAGTCAAGTTAAACTTTTATGTTCAAAATCGCGTGTCGCTCCCCTTAAGACCATTTCGTTACCGCGACTGGAATTATGCGGAGCTGTACTTTTGGCGCAACTTACTAATAAGGTACTAAAGTCAATTAATATCTCATTTAATAAACTTGTATTTTGGTGCGACTCGACCATAGTTCTAAATTGGATAAGTTCTTCACCAAGTAGATGGAAAACGTTTGTCGCAAATCGCGTAACGGAAATACATAATCTAACTAATATAAGTGATTGGAGACATGTTAGAACTTTTGATAATCCAGCAGATCTTATATCTCGAGGTATTCAGGCGTCAAAATTAGAGAGTTTAAAGTTATTGTGGCACGGGCCAGTTTGGCTTATCAGTGATGAGAACAATTGGCCGGAGCCCTTCATACGCACAGAAGAAATTGAAACCGAGGCGCGTAGAGTGGTTACTGTCACCACCGAGGTTCCCACGCTGGACATTTTTAATAGATATTCCTCTTTAACAAAATTACAACGTGTTGTGGCCTATTGCTTACGTTTTGTTCAAAATGCAAGGGTTCCAACCCTCAATAGAAAGCATGGATGCTTGTCAGTCTCTGAACTAAAACACAGTTTGAATATATTGTGACAAATGTGTCATTCTGACGTTGACAAGCGCCGACTGCGAAAATTGTGTGAAAGTAACCTATGACGCGTTCCAGAAAGTCCGATAGTTGCTGGACGTTTCGAGAGTTGCCTAGAAACGTCCATAAGACTATATAAGGAACAGCGTTGGACAGTTTGAGAGTATTTGATAGAAGAGAGCGACAGATATAAGCGAGAAGATAAAGCGATTGACGAGCGAAATAGTTATAGAGTTACTGTTGTTATTGAAATAGATATTGAATCGTAATTGTTATAAAGTTATTTCAAATAAAAAGTGATGAGAGAAAAATACGTGATTTTGTAAATTACGTAACAATTGGTGTCAGGAGTGGGATTTATGCCAGTCACAAGAAGTCAAGCAGCAAAAATGGAGGAGCAGATGAAATTTTTGATGGAAATGCTTAAAGAAATGAAGGCAGGCCAGGAAGAAATGAAGAAAGAAATGAAGGCAGGCCAGGAAGAAATGAAGGAAGAAATTAAAGCAGGCAAAGATGAAACGAAGGCAGGCCAGGAAGAAATGAAGGAAGAAATTAAAGCAGGCAAAGATGAAATGAAGGCAGGCCAGGGAGGAATGAAAGAAGAAATTAAAGCAGGCAATGAAGAAATTAAAGCAGGCCAAGAAAAACTGATCGAAGATACGAGAACAATAAAAATGGAGCAAGAAGGATTGAAAGAACAGTTAAAGGAAGTAAGAGTAGAAGTACATGAAGAATTAAAGGAAGTAAGAGAAGAAGTTCAAGAAGAATTAAAGAAAGTAAGAGTAGAAGTCCAAGGAGTTCAAGAAGAGATAAAGGAAGTAAGAGCAGAACTTCAAGAGGAGTTAAATGCTGTGCACAAAAAGTTTCAAAAGGAATTAGACGAAATGAAGGCCAATTTGAACGTTCAAGAGTACCCAAAACTAAACAAAAGCGAAGAAGGAAGTGTAAGGATGTCGAAAATAAAACCACCAACATTCAATGGGACTGATCAGCGAACACTACGGGTCGTCGTTGCTGAAGACCAAGTTTTACCTGGACACTCCGAAGCTGTTGCCCGAATTACAATAGCGGACAATGTCCCTTGTGAAATTACTGGAGTCATAGAGCAAGGCAACGAAGAATTGAGGCATAAGGCCATCCTTGTCGGAAGAACTGTGGTACAAACCGGCTCGACCACGATTCCAGTCAAAGTTGCCAATCTGAAAGGCTTTGAACAAAAACTTACGAAAGGAACACCAATAGGGACATTAGAACCAGTTACCACCATCAATCATTTGGACCAAATTAGAGAACAGAGGGAAGAAAACAAGAAGCTGCCAGAAGCATTACAAGAATTAATCAACAAGGCAACTGAACATCTTACTGAAGATGAAACTCGAAGAGTAGAACTTCTAATTAGAACGTATCAGAACGTCTTAGCGATTGACGACACCGATTATGGAAGATTCATTAATCAAAGACATGCGCGAGAAAGGGATAATAGAACCATCGAAAAGTCTATGGACTTCCCCTATCGTTTTGGTACGTAAAAAGGACGGATCAACGAGATTCTGTGTTGATTATCGACGATTGAATGAAGTAACACATAAACACAGCTATCCTTTGCCACGAATCGACGACACGTTAGATTGTCTGTCGAGCGAAATTAAATGGTTCTCGACGTTGGACCTAAAGAGCGGATATTGGCAAGCCGAAGTACATCCTGAAGACAAGGAAAAGACTGCGTTTACTACTGGGAACGGTCTCTGGCAATTCAATGTAATGCCCTTTGGTCTATGCAACGCACCAGCAACCTTTGAAAGATTAATGGAGACCATTTTACAAGGATTGAATTGGGAAATCTGCTTGGTCTATTTGGATGACGTCATTGTGTTTGGGCGAACGTTTGAAGACCATCTCGAAAATCTAAGCAGAGTACTTCAGAAATTCACAGCAGCAAAACTAAAATTAAATCCCAAAAGGTGTGCGTTGTTTAGAACTGAAGTGAAATACCTAGGCCATGTCATATCAAGTAAAGGCGTTGGTACAGATCCTGACAAGACCGAGGCAGTTCGTAATTGGTCGCAACCAACGAACCAGCATGAACTGAGGAGTTTCTTGGGATTATGTTCGTACTTTAAAAGATTCGTGAAGGGATTTGCGGATGTGGCTCGCCCCTTGCACAGACTTACCGAGAATGGAGTGCCTTTTGATTCGACGAACAACTGTCAAGAAGCTTTTCAAGTTCTTAAAAATAAGTTGTCTAACACCCCGATTTTAACTTACGCCGAATTCGGAAAACCATTCATAGTCGATACCGATGCGAGCAATGTGGGTATTGGAGGGGTTCTTTCTCAAGTTCAAGACGGCAAAGAAAGAGAAATCACATACTTTAGCAAGACACTGTCAAAGCCCGAGAAGAACTATTGTGTGACCCGCCGAGAACTATTGGCCGCGGTGAAAACTATAGAACATTTCCACAAATATCTATATGGGCGAGAATTCCTGCTGAGAACTGACCACTCTTCTCTTAAATGGTTGCTGCAATCCCGAAACCCTGAAGGACAGGTGGCCAGATGGTTACAGCGTTTACAAGAATAGAATTTCATAATTGAACATCGGCCAGGAAAACACCATGGTAATGCCGACGCCTTATCAAGACGACCATGCCCACGGAATTGCAAACATTGTTCTTCTGTGGAACGAAAAGAAGGGTTAGAACAAATTCCATGCCTACATACCACAGTGGAGAAACAAGAGAATTGGGAAGAAACAGTGTTGATTGAGGAACAGCGAACCAATGATGATCTAGGACCCATCATGAAATTGAAGGAGGCAGGAGAATCTCGACCAACGTGGACAGACGTAAGCCCCCTGAGTACCACTACGAAATGTTATTGGGCCCAATGGGATTCACTAAATCTCGAGAATGGAGTCCTTAAAAGAATATGGGAAAGTCCAAACGGGACCAAGAAGCGCCTACAAGTTGTGTTGCCCAAGAAGAAGACGAAAGAAGTAATAAAAGAGCTGCATGCTGGGACTGGAGGTGGACATTTTGGAGTGAAGAAGACATTAGAGAAAATACGTGAACGGTATTACTGGGTGAAAGCTACATTGGATGTGGAAGACTGGTGTAGAAAATGCGAAGTATGTGCTTCCAACAAAGGTCCGAGAACCAGAACACGAGGAAAGATGCACCAGTATAACGTCGGAGCACCATTCGAAAGAATAGCCATGGATATCGCTGGTCCCTTTCCCCGAACTGAAGATGGCAACCGCTACATCCTCGTTGTGATGGATTACTTCAGCAAGTGGCCGGAAGCCTATGCAATCTCCAACCAGGATACAACCACCGTGGCGGAGGCAATAATAAACAACTGGATCAGCCGATATGGAGTTCCTATGGAGATTCACACTGACCAGGGCCGAAATTTTGAATCAGAAATATTCCAACGAGTATGTGAATTGATGGGAATAAGGAAAACTAGAACGACTCCGTTGCATCCTCGGTCTGATGGCATGGTAGAGCGATTTAATGCGACTATAGAAAACAACCTGAGGATGTTCGTGAACGATCATCAGACCGACTGGGATCGCCACATTCCCTTATTCCTTCTGGCCTATAGGATATCCATACACGAGACCACCGGGAAAGAACTGAGACTACCTGCTGATCTAATGTTTGGTCGACCTGAAGATTCTTCGCTGTCCACGGACGATTATGTGTCTAAACTACGCGAGCGGCTTAACACCATCCATAAAGCCGTCAGAAGAAGAACAAAATTCGAAAGTGACCGGATGAAGACCCGCTACGATCAGCGAGCGAATTCCACTGGATTCAGGGAGGGCGACCGTGTATGGCTCTATAACCCAGTTCGCAAGAAAGGAAGGTGCCCTAAATTACAACGGAATTGGGAGGGCCCGTACAGTGATTACTCGGATAAACGATGTCGCCTACAGGATACAACGAGGCCCCAAATTGAAGATGATAGTTGTACACCTCGACCGATTGGCTCCATACACAGTGGAAGAAACTGATCGGGACGATCAGCGCTAGAGGGGGGCAGTGTGACAAATGTGTCATTCTGACGTTGACAAGCGCCGACTGCGAAAATTGTGTGGAAGTAACCTATGACGCGTTCCAGAAAGTCCGATAGTTGCTGGACGTTTCGAGAGTTGCCTAGAAACGTCCATAAGACTATATAAGGAACAGCGTTGGACAGTTTGAGAGTATTTGATAGAAGAGAGCGACAGATATAAGCGAGAAGATAAAGCGATTGACGAGCGAAATAGTTATAGAGTTATTGTTGTTATTGAAATAGATATTGAATCGTAATTGTTATAAAGTTATTTCAAATAAAAAGTGATGAGAGAAAAATACGTGATTTTGTAAATTACGTAACAATATTATTAAAATTAGCTCAGTGTACGACATACTACTCACAAGACATTCGTTGTTTTAGTAAAGGAAATTCACTCCCAAATAATAGCAGAATTATACAATTAAATCCATTCATAGATGACAATGGCATATTGCGAGTTGGAGGTCGAATTCAAAATTCAAATTTTAATTATCAGAAAAAACACCCTGTCATTTTGCCTCCATCACACCCCTTGACAAACTTGATTATTAAACATCAGCATAATCGCTTGTTGCATTGTGGTGCAAATCTACTTTTAGCATCTTTACGCGACAATTATTGGCCAGTTTCGGGCCGAAATAATGTTAAAAGGATAATCTTCAATTGCATAAAATGTTATCGAGTACAACCAAAACCAGCTGCTTATTTAATGGGCAATCTACCCAAGGAAAGATTGCATCCTTCACCTCCATTTTTTAATTGCGGTGTGGACTATGCTGGTCCAATTCAAATAAAAACAAAAAAAGGCAGAGGTTCTAAGCTTCAAAAGGCTTATATATGTTTATTCATATGTTTATCTACCAAGGCAATTCATTTAGACTTGGTTACGAGTTTAACTTCTGAGGCCTTTCTTGCAGTCCTCAGAAGGTTTGTTTCTCGCAGAGGTCGTCCTCACACTATATTTTCCGATAACGGGACTACTTTCAAAGGGGCTCACTCAGAGTTGTTAGAATTACACAAATTTTTAAACCTTGAAGATAATCAAATGAAAATTCAAGAATTTTCCACTCAAAATAATGTAAACTGGAAATTTATTCCCCCTAACTCTTCTCGTACAAATTGGGGCAGTTGTAAACTCCCGACCCCTCAGTCCTATCTCGACTGACCCAAATGACCTAGAACCTCTTACCCCATCGCACTTCCTAATTGGAAGAAAATTAACTGCCTTACCCGACATCGACCACTACGACACACCAAGCAATAGATTACGACATTATCAGCATATACAAAAGCTGGTGCAGCATTTTTGGAAGAGATGGAGTGTAGAATATATCAACACTCTTCAACAGAGGACAAAATGGGATAAAAATCGATCTTCAGTCGAAATTGATGACATAGTGCTGATTCGCGACGATAATTGTCCACCTATGTCTTGGCGATTGGGGAGGATCGTGCAACTCCATCCCGGTAAGGACAATATCGCAAGAGTGGCGTCAATAAAAACCGCGAGTGGTGCGTGTTGCCATTGAACAAATAATTGGGCACAGATAATTATAAATGTGTTGAAAGTGATTCTTTCAAGGTGGCCGGCATGTTAAGCATTTACAATAGGGCGGTCATAGCATTCTGTTTAGCCTGGAAAGCGCCATTTGATAAACCAAATGCATTTATTTTGTTGTTCTCAACATTAAGCACATCCAATCTCTACAGAGGTTGCTTACCGATCTTTATCAATTAAAAGAACTCATTTGTTCGCTACTTCATAAAGAACCGACAACAAAGAACAAAAAGAAAGACAAAACAATATCTCGAATAGAGAACCTTACAATAAAATAAAATCTGCCGCCCGCATAAAAGAAAACTCTATTATTATAATCTATGTATGTATGTACACATAAAGATGTGAATAGGGATACAGAAATACAAATCTCAACACATTCTATAAATACAAGTTTTTTGTAATATGTATCAGTTCTGATAAAGACTCGCTGGAGTAAAAACCGTTCCATAATACAATAAACATTTTTTAATAATTAAGTTAATCATTGTAAGTAGTTATAAGTGTTTCTAAATATCCAAATAAATTAATCTACGTTGAATTACTACTTTATTATTTCATGTGGTACTTAGTACACCGTCGTTGATTTAAATAATCTAAAAAACTAAATCATCGATAAAACAGTGATACAGAAATATAAAATTAACCATTACTCAACGTATAGCACGAAGAAGGCGTCAGTTGTGGAACGAGTAAATAGAACGCTAAAATCAAAAATGTGGCAACGCTTTAGTTTACAAGGATCCTACAAATGGTTAAATATATTACAAGATATAGTAAATGAATACAACAATAAGGTTCACAGAACTATCGGAATGAAACCAAACAAAGTCACTAGACGAAACGAAGAAACACTTTTGAAAAGTGTTTACAACAACCCAAAAAAGATGGATTTACGAAAACTTCTGTTTAAAGTGGGAGACCGGGTGCGAATAAGTAAATATCGTGAATTGTTTAGGAAAGGTTATACACCGAATTGGGCCAATGAACTATTTACAATAAGCCGTATAAAATTATCCAATCCAATTATGTATTACTTAAAAGATGATAATGGGGAAGACATAAAAGGAGGATTTTATGGTATGGAATTACAGAAAGCAAATCATCCAGACGTGTTTTTGGTGGAGCGAGTACTACGACGTAGAGGTGATATGGTTTACGTGAAATGGTTAGGGCTTGACACATCTCATTACAGTTGGATCCATAAAAAAAACGTTTTGTGAGATGTAGTCATTTGTATTCATAAATGGTGACATGTTTACAATTTTGTGTACCCCTCCCCCAAAAAATTATAATTATAAATAAGATTAAACGTGGCGAGTGTAGTCAGTTGTAATCGTTAGTCATTGCATTGAAAGTAAAAGACGTAGTAGTAATGGTTGAAAGTTATGTAAATTGAAGTGAAATTTTTCAAAGACGGTTTCTTATCTGAGAGAAAACATTTGATTGCATCAGAGTTAGATAACGTGGTGCAAGAGTTTGAGTTGAAAGGTGGATACGATAAACTTGTAATAACAGGCTATTTAGTAAACGAGGAGAGCGATCCAGACGATTTGGAAATCGAATTTTCATAAAAATGGATTCCTTATCCTACGAGTTGTATCAAGCAGAAAGACAAGTCCTCATTACGAATTTGCGAAGAGCAATACTATCTACTGATTTAGAAAGAGTAAAAGTGGTGTGTTCGAAGTTCGGAGTTGAAGTACCAAAAGAAGTATTCAAATGGTTAACATTACCACAAGTTACATCGTTTGATATTTTGTATTTCATATTGGAAAGAAAACAACTGTGTGACACCTTCGTTAACGATTTTTTAAAAGCTTGTGGTGAAAAAGTCGAGATAACTGTTGATGATGTACAAGGGATTTTAAATGAAACAAATTATAATTACACACGAAATGATATATGTTTTCTAAAGGAAATGTTAACAAACGGGTCAGTTCTAGTCAGGAACAAAAAATTCTCTATCATTAATATGAAGAACGCGTACACACCATTATTGAAATGTGTAGATGATTTAGTAATGGATGTAGTATACTATGCGCAACCGAAATATTTGGAAAAGTTTATTAAGTTAATCAACTTGTTCAAGCTTCCATATACTTTAAGTTCAACCATTAACAGTCGTCATCAGACAGTGTTGCGATGGGTAGAAGAAAACATTTTGCGAGAAGGAACGTAATGATGATTATAAAAAAGTTTATTCATTGTTACTGTTATTAACATAATAAATTGTAACTGCAGAAACATTTAACGTTTTCTTTATATGTTTAGGAAAAAAACACAACAAAACAACAAACCTGTGTTATAACGTTTATTTATTTACATAGAGAAGTGTATACAATCAATAATAAAGTTTTAAAATATAACATTGGAGCATTATTTTTTATTATTATTATTATATTACATAAGTTGTTCGTAAATAGTATCAATAGATTTTTGTGGAAGTGAAGAAGCCTCGAAAAGTTTTTGAATAAAATATTCTCCAACCATTAAATTGTTTTTATGAGGCATACAAAAATTTTTGACTACTTGTTTAATGGTATTATTTAACTTTGAAATGGAACTTTCTGAGTTTTTTATATTATAATGTCCCCAAGGAAGCGTATTAGTTGTTTTGGGAATTAAGAAACGTTTATCATCTTTAGGGCAGAGAGCTACTTTAGTTTTCATTTGGGTATACATAGTATGGAGGTCAGAAACAAAAACATTCATACATTTTATAATGGTGGAATTGTCCCTTATAACGCGAAGATAATCATCAACTCCCAGATGTAGTTTAATAACGTTTTTCTTAACACCTTTAGCTTTCTTAACTATTTTGGTCAACCGCTTCAACACAATACGCTTTAGCTCCGGTTCCGTAGAATGCTTTAATAGGATTATTCGGAAACTCATCTTTGAATTTACCGATAACGGATGTGGTAATGGGAATATTGAAACTATTATCGCGAGGATAATTGAAAGTATCAAAGTAATGAATATTTTCAACAATATCGCGGTAAAAGTTGTCAGTGTACACTTTCAAAATTAAAGAATCGTATCCATATACATCAAAGAAATATTTTGGTGATATTTTAGTTTCAGAAAGCTGTAGTAGAAGTCATACATAACAACTTTTGACAAATCCAAAATGGTAAAACCAATATAGAGAGGTTTGTCGTAAACAATACGTAATTTGTTCATCTGAATAGCTTCAAAGTTGAGAGTGAAAATCTTAGAATTTTTGAAATTAGGTTTGGCTATTAACGTCTCAGCACCAAGGAAGCGACCCGAATTTTGCCAATGTGTTACTAATTTCACATCGACTCGTTAATCAACGTTCTCCATCGTCTTTCCGAAAGCACTGTTATTCATTAATTTGAAGAAAGATTTCCCAAATTTATTTTCAGACAAATTACGTTTCCGAGTATTTAAATCGATGAAAGGTTTCAACCAATCGGATTGTTTAAACTCAATAACTATGAATTTTGAGTAGTTTTAGTCCATTGCAAAGGGCTTGTTTCAGCGTTAGATAATGAACAATATATTTTGTTTTATTCATAAGGTTTGGTATCAGTTTTTTAACTACCATTTACATTAGCAGGAGAAATAATACTTTCAACTAAAAAAGGGAGATCAGCATGTAAATCATGGAGGTGTTGGGGATATTCAACATCGACTTCATGTACGTAGCCGTATTCAGAAGAAGCATCTAAAGAGAGAACATTCAATTCGT
>CM055655.1:19785693-19896985 GCA_029378335.1 Agrilus mali | reverse complement strand
ATAAAAATGGATTCCTTATCCTACGAGTTGTATCAAGCAGAAAGACAAGTCCTCATTACGAATTTGCGAAGAGCAATACTATCTATTGATTTAGAAAGAGTAAAAGTGGTGTGTTCGAAATTTGGAGTTGAAGTACCAAAAGAAGTATTCAAATGGTTAACATTACCACAAGATACATCGTTTGATATTTTGTATTTCATATTGGAAAGAAAACAACTGTGTGACACCTTCGTTAACGATTTTTTAAAAGCTTGTGGTGAAAAAGTGGAGATAACTGTTGATGATGTACAAGGGATTTTAAATGAAACAAATTATAATTATACACGAAATGATATATGTTTTCTAAAGGAAATGTTAACAAACGGGTCAGTTCTAGTCAGGAACAAAAAATTTTCCATCATTAATATTAAGAACGCGTATTAGTGGAGCGCCTGGGGGTTTTGACCTCGGAAAATTGCTACAGTGAATGAATTTTTTTGGTTGAGGTGGCATTTTCTTTCTTATACTATATCTTGCAAAGTTTACCAAAAATTTTTTTGTGCTTTCAAATTTTTCACTTTTTAATTGAAAAAAGATAAAAAATTAATATTCCAGCATATAATTTAATTTCAGATAGCATTTTTTTTTATGTACACGTAGAATTTGTCTCGAATAGGTATAGAATATCATCTTTTAGAGATACCTATGTTTATGAAGGATCGTAGAGGCCTTGGACAGATAGTAAAACGTGAACGAGAAGAAGAGAGGGAAGGTTGAAGGGACAGCAGCTGTAACGTACAACTATACGGACGTTTTCTGGATAGTTTAGTTATAAATGACACGTGTCCTGTATATGTTGTGTATTTAAAAGTGAAAATTGTGTGATTTGAAAATTTGCTATATGTTAATAACAGTTTTATTGGAGACTATTTTTTGCTGTTGAACTTCTGCTCAAGACTTTTCATTTTTTCGTGTAAAAAGGTAATTTGATTTAAAAACTGCAATGAATTAGTAGATAAAGAATTGAATAATTAGCAAATGATTGAATGTAAATTAAAGTTAAATAAAAATGAATAAAACGCAATCAATTTTGTTACTTTTTTTTATTACAGTTTTAAAAAAATCGATGAACCATGTACCAGTATCATGGCTGATGAGCATAGTTGCATACTATGTGAAAAATTAGGTTCCTTATCCGAAATGAACTCAGATTTAGGTGAAATTATAAAAATAAGCAGAGGAATAACCACTTTAAGAGCTGCATCGAGCGAACGACAGGATGGATTGTTACCTCACCTGCAAACTGAATTCGTTTATGCTCATACAAGTTGTCGTCAAAAATATATTAATAAAAAATATATTGAAATTTATAAGAAGAAGGAGCAAAATGAAACTTCATGTAGTTCACCTCCGAAAAAAAAGCTTCGAAGTAGCACTGATGTATTGAACTTTGATTGGGAAACAAATTGTATCTTTTGTGGCCAAGAAGCTGATAAAGCAAAAGAAGCAAAATTGAATAAACATCGGCGAAGACAAATTTCACACATCAATACTGCAACTTTGTGTGACTCCATTCTGAATTTTATAGCCGTACAGAAAAATGACTATTATCGCGAAATCCATAAAAGAATTGCTAGCATAACAGATTTACAGGCACTCGAAGCAAAATATCATGTAGATTGTTATAATTCGATTAAAAATTCTATGCACCTGATTAACGTTGAAAAGAAAATTAGTCCGAGAATTGTGATGATCGATACTGCAATGGAGCAAATATATATATACATAGAAGAGAATGACGACTGCCAATTCACCATGCAAGAGTTAAAAAATGTTATAACTACAGAGCATATCCCGGATGAAAAGACTATTAAAAAACGACTTGTAGACCGCTATCACGATGACATTGTCATTTCGCCTAAATTTGGATCCAATACCATCATATGTTTTAAAAATATTAACCATGATATATTAACAGAAAATTGGTACAATCAAAAACACAATAATAAAAAAGAAGAGGAATTTCACATATTAAAAGCGGCCAGCGAAATTATTAGAAGGGACATAAGAGCTCAAGTTTACGATAATGAAAATTACACAGCAAGTGACAAAATGCTTGAAGATATTGATGAGACAATTCCGCAATCTTTAAAGTTTTTATTGTCAGAAATAATTATAAAAAATAAAAAATATAAGGTAGACACAATTCCTGCTTATGAAAAAAAATGTAAATCTATCGCGCATGCTATAATATCTGCTGTACGACCAAGATCATTTCTATCACCTTTGCATATTACTTTGGCTGTGATGTTCCATAGGAAATTTGGCTCGAAAAAAGTTATAAATATTTGTCATTCTTTAGGCTTTTGTGCTTCATACAAAGAGGCTACATTATACGAAGCTTCCGCAACTTTTGCATCTCCACCAGAAATAAAACCTGGCAGTTTTGTTCAATTCGTGCATGATAATGCCGATTTCAATATTAACACTATTGATGGTAAAGGAACATTCCATTATATGGGAAGCATTGAAATAGTGACCCCAGCTGATGGTATACAACCTCGAAGACCTATTAAACGTTTGAAGACTATTCCACCTGAATCTGACTTCGTTAAAAAAGGGAATATCCCTCTACAAATTTATCCAGCTTCTGTTGGTACAGGTTTTTTAAACATAACAATCAAGTTATCTGAACTTGAACCGGATATTAAAAATTTTACTACGAATGGACAATTGAATATTCTTTGGACATATTTAAAATTCAAGAATGACAATAAATTTCTAGGATGGAATGGATTTATGAATTTATTAACCAATGCACATGATTTTGATATGTCATCGATAATTTTTTTACCATTTATTAATGCAGCTCCAAGTGATTATAACACTATTTACACAGCTATGAAAACATCCGTAGTAGATAATGCTAAGGAGTCGAGTATGAGGACATGCATTTTAACGTTCGATCAACCTCTGTATATGAAAGCACGGGATATAGCTTCCGCAGTTTGTTTATCTGATGAAATATTGGTTATCGTGAGATTGGGTTCATTTCATACTCTTATGTCTTACATGGGATCCATCGGTTATATTATGGCTGGAAGTGGGATAAAAGAAGTGTTTTCTACCATATACGCTGAAAATACCATTGACCACATATTATCTGGACGGGCGTATGCTAGAGCAGTACGTGCCCATACTTTATTACAGCAAGCTTTATCACAATTGATTTTTGAAAATCTTATGGAGCACAATACGGATTTTGTAAATTTTTTTAATGATGAAGAGAAAACCATGATTTTCAAAATGTTTAACTACACTGAAATAACTGACAATCAAGGATTTCGAACGCTTGCTACAATTTTTGAAAATAAGTTAGTTGAGCTTGAGAATAAAAATAAAACGTCAAAACTATGGATTACCTATTTTCGAATGGTTACATTATTGAAGGACTTTATTGCTGCCGACCGCATGGGAGATTGGAACTTGCATTTACATAGTATTGAGCTAATGATTCCGTTATTTCATGCATCAGGACACTTTCCGTATGCTAAGGCTGCACAAATTTATCTACAAGATATGAAGGAATTACAGTATAAAATGGACCCTGTGGAGTTTCAAAAATTTACGGAAGGTTATTTTACATCTAGGCGTTCAGATAATTTTTTTTCTGGCATCGCAAGTGATCAGACTATTGAGCAAACCTTAATGAAAGGAATGAGCGTCGAAGGAGGTCCTTTCAAACGTGGGGCTACTGAAAGTGTAGTATATAAATGGATCAGAGGAGTTATTTATACTCAAGATATTATTGAAGGCATAGAAAATTTTTGTGATATATCGTTCAATAAAAGTCATCAACACAGTGATTCGACCGACGCTCGAATAGAAAGGGATGACATCGATGTAAAAAAATTGGTAGACTTTTTTAAACAACACAGCCCTTTTCCTGATACAGATACTATCATGTCCATCGCTACAGGAATTACTGGTGATAAAGACATTAATTGTTACGATGCTTTCGAAGAAGGTTTGAAGGTAATGAAAAAAACAGAGGGACAAAATATACGCGAATTGAAATTATCAAGGAAAGATAAAATAAATCCTCTATTGGCAAAAAGTAACAAAATTAAAATTTATGACGATGTGATTCCTGTTGATCCATTGCTGCTGTTTCAACGCATTTGTGTTCTGAAAAAAACTGATGAAGAACTGAAAAATTATATGAATTACGAACTAGCACCATATCCGCTGGCTCTATTTGAAAATGGCGAACTGCGAAAGACCAAAAAATCCACTTTCTATGAGTTATTCCCAGAACTTTCAATTAATTTAAAAAGTTTAGAAAATGTTCATTATATTATTGATGGGGGCATGTTATTACATCGTTGCAAATGGCAATTAAATGAAAGCTTTAAAATGATATGTGAGCATTATGTAAGATATTTGAAAAATAATTATAATAGTAATACCTACGTGGTTTTCGACGGATATAAGATAGATTCTATTAAATCGGCCGAACGGAATCGTCGCGCATTGAAAAATAAATGTGCAGATATTGAATTCAACGAAGATATGCCTTTAAAAATCGCTCAAGATAAATTTTTGTCAAATAACAAAAATAAAAGTCGCTTGATAGAAATGTTGAGAATAAAATTAGCTGACAACAATATTTTTACATGTCAAGCGGAAAGTGATGCAGATAAATTAATTGTTGATACAGCAATTAATTTGGAAACAAAAAATGTTGTAATAGTTTCAGAAGATATTGACGTATTGGTTATATTAACGGCTTTAGCGGATGAGAGTCGTGAAATATATTTTCTAAAACCATCCCGAGGCAAGGTCGAACAAAAAATATTTTCTTCGAAGAGTTTAGAGAAATCTTTACCAAAATGTAAAGAACATATTCTTTTTTTACATTCCTTAACGGGTTGTGACACTACTTCGGCATTTTTCAATAAAGGAAAAATTAAGTTTGCCAAAAATTTTGAAAAACATCATGATTTGCATGAATTAGCAAAAATATTTAAAAACATAAATGAAGACTTCAATAATATATTTCAAGCAGGTGTAGCATGTATTTTGGCTTTATATGGAGCTCCGGCAAAAATCAAAGACTTGAATACATTGAGATACAATTTTTTCATTAAAGCTACAACCAAAAATACAAGTGTTATTCTGTCATCATTACCACCTACAACTGATGCCGCAATTGAACACCTGAAAAGAGTGTACCTGCAAACCCAGATATGGTTAGGAAACGACATAAATATTGGAGATTGGGGGTGGAAGTATCTCAATAACATGTTCATCCCAATAACCATGAACCAATTACCAGCACCGGATAATCTACTGCAAATGTTATTTTGCAATTGCAAAAAGGGGTGTGGAGCTGCTTGTGGATGTCGGAAGAGTGGTTTATATTGTAGTGTAGCATGTTTACAGTGTAACGGCAATAGCTGCCTTAATACTTTACCTACCATTAAAATGACTGAAGTGGAAGAGAATATTTGATATAGATCAATAATGTAAAATGCCTTAATAAACAAAAATTTTATTTTAAATGTTACCTTTTTTTTCGATTTTCCTTGAATTACTACATTTACCCACTTATTATGCATATATAAAAATATACCTCAACTTAATTTTCATATACAACATCATTTTACAGAATAATATGCCTCATACTATTTGAATTATTATAATTATCCATTTTTTTTATTTTAAAATCAAAAGCACAAATTTTCAATAGGTAAACTTTTTTATTTATGTTATTAGCTAAACATTCCAATTTTTTATTTTTTTTTTCATCCACTGTAACGGAAGTCTGAGGTTTCTATGATTTTGACGCTCCAGGCGCTCCACTATATACACCATTATTGAAGTGTGTAGATGATTTAGTAATGGATGTAGTATACTATGCACAACCGAAATATTTAGAAAAGTTTATTAAGTTAATCAACTTGTTCAAGCTTCCATATACTTTAAGTCCAACCATTAACAGTCGTCATCATACAGTGTTGCGATGGATAGAAGAAAACATTTTGCGAGAAGGAACGGAAAAGGCTCCAGGGCTGGCGAAATGGTCCTGACTCAGGCAAATGGCCATCCACTAATATTGATGATTATAAAAAAGTTTATTCATTGTTACTGTTATTAACATAATAGATTGTAACTGCAGAAACATTTAACGTTTTCTTTATATGTTTTAGGAAAAAAACATTACAAAACAACAAACCTGTGTTATAACGTTTATTTATTTACATAGAGAAGTGTATACAATCAATAATAAAGTTTTAAAATATAACATTGGAGCATTATTCACATATAGATACAAGTGTTTATTACATAAGTTGTTCGTAAATAGTATCAATAGATTCTTGTGGAAGTGAAGAAGCCTCGAAAAGTTTTTGAATAAAATATTCTCCAACCGTTAAATTGTTTTTATGAGGCAGATTAAAATTTTGAACTAATTGATCGATGTGACTGTTTAACTTTGAAATAGAATTTTCCGAGTTTTTTATATTATAATGTCCCCAAGGAAGCGTATTAGTTGTTTTCGGAATTAAGAAACGTTTATCGTCTTTAGGGCAAAGAGCTACTTTAGTTTTCATTTGGGTATACATAGTATGGAGGTCAGAAACAAAAACATTCATACATTTTATAATGGTGGAATTGTCCCTAATAACGCGAAGATAATCATCAACTCCCAGATGTAGTTTAATAACGTTTTTTCTTAACACCTTTAGCTTTCTTAACAATTTGGTCAACCGCTTCAACACAATACGCTTTAGCTCCGGTTCCGTAGAATGCTTTAATAGGATTATTCGGAAACTCATCTTTGAATTTACCGATAACGGATGTGGTAATGGGAATATTGAAACTATTATCGCGAGGATAATTGGAAGTATCAAAGTAATTAATATTTTCAACAATATCGCGGTAAAAGTTGTCAGTGAACACTTTAAAAATGAAAGAATCTGTATCCATATACATCAAAGAAATATTTTGGTGATATTTTAGTTTCAGAAAGCTGTAGTAGAAGTCATACATAACAACTTTTGATAAATCCAAAATGGTAAACCAATATAGAGAGGTTTGTCTTAAACAATACGTAATTTGTTCATCTGAATAGCTACAAAGTTGGGAGTGAAACTCTTAGAATTTTTGAAATTAGGTTTAGCTATTAACGTCTCAGCACCAAGGAAGCGACCCGAATTTTGCCAATGAGTTACTAATTTCACATCGACTCGTTTATCAACGTTCTCCATCGTCTTTCCGAAAGCACTGTTATTCATTAATTTGAAGAAAGATTTCCCAAATTTATTTTCAGACATATTACGTTTCCGAGTATTTAAATCGATGAAAGGTTTGAGCCAGGCTGATTGTTTAAAACTCAATAACTCTATGAATTTTGAGTAGTTTTAGTCCATTGCAAAGGGCTTGTTTTGAGCGTTAGATAATGAACAATATATTTTGTTTTATTCATAAGGTTTGGTATCAGTTTTTTAACTCTACCATTTATATTAGCAGGAGAAATAATATTTTCAACTAAAAAAGGGAGATCAGCATGTAAATCATGGAGGTGTTGGGGATATTCAACATCGACTTCAAGTACGTAACCGTATTCAGAAGAAGCATCTAAAGAGAGAACATTCAATTCATCAATTTCGGTCTCGTTTTAGCCAACGAAAGTGGGAAACAGGAAGGGTTGACTCATACTATGTCCATACAAATTAGTAGCATCCAAATACATGATATAAGAAGTAGGAACGGAGGTGTTATAATGTGGGAGGTGTGGATTGTTAGCGAAATGCATTCTTTGAACGCATTGACTTATACCTCACGTACACCTTTTTGAAAAACTTTTAACATATCGATATCGGTTAAAAGTTCTAAATTAATACGAGTGAATTTTAACATGCTATCCCATGCAAGCCCTGGTGCGGTGTAATACTGAGCTGGGTCCAAGTCATAAGTGGTAATACAAATTGTTCGGAAATTATCGAAAACATCTGCTAATAACAGAACGTCTGTTTTTTAAGTACAGGTCAGAGTATTCTCCGAGAGTTGAACAAGAGAAAGCGTTCCAAACAGTTTTAGCTCTTTCGTAGTCCTCATCGGAAATTGGGAGGGAAGTGAGTTTATCGAAAAAATCGTCTTTCTCTTGAAACATTGTTTGATGAAGCTTAGAAATATCATCCACGTATGAATAAGGGAAAACACCTTTTCTTCGCACAAGTTGGAAATGTCGAGGATCTGGAAAATACTTTTTTTACTTGTACACATTGATCAGAATCGAGTTCTTCCGATAGCCTATCAAGGGAAGAAGCCATGAAACGAAAGGAATCGAGAAATCTAATCTTCACAAACACATTTTTGAGCTGAGTTATCCAAATCATTTCGAACCGTATCAACTCGTAATAATTTGGTAAAGGAAATGTATTTTTCTTTATTTTGAGCTATGACAGTGAATTTAACATCATTCACAGCCATTTCTTTTAAAAATAAGTGACAATCGTAACCGGAAAGATTATGGAAAAAAACTGGTACAAAGTTGGGTAGTTTATAATTTAAATTACATCTGGAGTGAGCGGCCCCTAATCGCACTTTACCGGTTAAGTGACAATGATCACGCACCCTAACATCAATCGTCCAGAAAGGGTTCCTCACAAATATTGCAAGAGGTAGCCTCGGAGAAGAGACGTTTTTCATCATCTGAAAGGGGTATCATGGGAGCCGTGATCTTCAAATATCGGTGATAAATATCGTAAACGTCTTCGTCCAAAGTTTTAACAAATTGGTTAGGAGAGTCAGGCCCCCGATACGATCTGAATTTGGAGAGGGAATCATCGAAAGAGCATTTAATCAAGTAAGCAAACGAATGGGGCTGATATTTGTTGGTAGATGTCGTAGACGTTTTATTAGGATCAGGAAAACATCTATGAATGGGTTGCAATACTGTTTCAAAAATCAGCATAAACAACAAAGGGTACTTTGATCCTTTTCTGATAATTATCAAATTTCAAAACATGATTGGGGACCACCTACCCATTTTATCCATTTTACAATCACCGGTAGGAAGGCTACTGTACACATGGTTACAATCGTATTGTTGATGACGATGGAGGTGGGCTGCTGTGGAGAAATACTGTAAGCAAGCATCACATAAGAATTTCCGATGTCCTGTTTTGGAAAGTTGTTGAGAAAGTAAACGAGACATGTCCTTAATCCAACAGTAATGATTATTTCCACGATCATCGTCGAGCAACAAAAGATTGAAGTGCAGTCTTTGCTTGATGGGTGAATAGTAAAGGGGACCAACTGTTTCCCAGATCCACTTCCCATCTCTCAAAACGGATTCAGTCCCGTAGACATTCACAGAGCAATGGTTTTTCGATTCAAATTTGGGAATGTCGGTTAATTTCATAGGAAATTGAATACCCTCGTAGTTCAAGGT
The DNA here is from genome assembly GCA_029378335.1 of Agrilus mali. Lineage (NCBI taxonomy): Eukaryota > Metazoa > Arthropoda > Insecta > Coleoptera > Buprestidae > Agrilus > Agrilus mali. The sequence continues at coordinate 19,887,546 of CM055655.1, read as the reverse complement.
GCGAGAGTAGTGGGGGTAAGAAGTAGTTCGGTGCGGGTTTGCTTGTGCTGGGAACAAAGCCGACGTTATTGCCCACGCAAAGCAAGCTTGATCATCGTTTTTCACATTCACAAACGCCCTCTTTAGTAGAATTTGTCTAGGTAACGGGATGTAAGAAGACGCTCTCAGCGGATTGTACTTGTTAACGTTGATTTCGAGGAAAAGAACCCTTTCTAAACTCCATCCTGTAGAAACAAGAAAAGTAATTGAAGATGAGGGGAAAATGTAAACCGTTGCTAATCAAAAAAATATAAATATTAAAAAATTACTACATACCTGACTCTCGTTCTTGAAACTCAGACGCTTTGGTCTCAAGGATATCGAAGAAATTTTGTAGAAGATTGGAAAGATCGATCGATCGCGTCACAACTTTATTATTAGTGTTGAAAGATTTAATTTCAATCAACTGTTTCGTTTCGTGCACGTAACGTCCGAAAAACTTCGAGATTTATTTTAAGCGCGTCGTGGAGATGTATCTGATTACGTATTACCCGCAAGCATTTGTCGAGAATGTCACTGAAAAAGTCGGTATACGAAAAGATGGTATTTCGTAGACGTGATACGAAACGAAGCAATCCTGTTAACGAAGGCAGAGGTAAGGAAACTGATTCCCTCCTCGAGAGGTGAGCAACACTTTTTCTATGTTGTATGGTGCGTAGGTGACCGTTGTACGAAGAGTGAGGAACATAAATTTTGCAGGTTTCACACCACCGGTCAGAAGAGGTAGAAGGTGTATCAAACTTTAGTTTTTTAGTCGGTACAGACGATTTAAGATCACACTGTGCTCGTTTACGACAGGAAGTTCTTCGATGTCTGTTTAAATTGTCAGATCGCGTAAACGAAATATCGCAGTCCGGGCAACGAATCATATCGGTTAGTAGCTGTAGATAGATACCGACAAAGACTGAGGATGACTGTGTGCGTAGTAGATATAAAAGTGTACAGAAGTTGGAAGGAGTGGAAGAAATGGAAACGGTGGGAGTATTAAGAGAGGGGTAAAAGATATTTAAGAGAGAATTAAGGAGGAAAGGAGTAATAAGTTCAGAAAATGTAGTAGCAAGAGGTATATACAATAATAAGAATAAAAGTGAGATGGCAGAACAGGCACAAAGTGTTACTGGTGAAATACCAATGTATAATCTGGAAGAGTCTGATCTGTCAGCGGTGTTGGACGAGTTCTTTAACAACGAGAAATCGATGACAACAGCTGTGGGTAATGGGAATGAAGTCAGCGAAACAGCGATAGTGCCTGTGGCAAGTACATCGCGACAACATCAGGAGGTAGTAAAGGTATAATAATGAAACCGAAAAAGCGAACGTACAATAGGAAGATGTCGGGTGGAACGTTTGAATACCCAAAGGTAGTGGAACAATTACGAGAAGCGACGAAGGCTATACACCGAGAAAAACTGAAAAGGGAGGCCGAAATGAAGGAACAGGATATGAAGAATGCTTCTTTGATAGAAACAAATTCATAAGAAAGAAGAGGATTTAGAAGGACATGAAAAGAAATTTGGAAAACGGTAGTAGATGGATGGTGGAAAATCGGAAGCGGGTAGAAGAGATTGGAAAATAAAATGGCAGAGTTAAAAAGACTTGTAAATGAACAATTTAACTTTTAATGTAAAAAGCATAATAAAATAAAAATTGTATTATAAAGTTGTTTTTCTTTTAATATTTTCGTTATAAAAGAAGAAAGTGTTAGTAGGAGGGTAATAAAAGACATACTTTTAAAAAAGTGATACATGTTACATGAGGTAGAAGCATGATACAAATAGGGAAGTTAATGTGTGAAAATTTATGGGGGAAGAGTTTTTTCGCTCAAGGTGAACCAGAAGTGTAACATATGAATTTGAAGGAATCGTAAAAAGTAAACTAAAGAAATGATGATGTGATTGAATCAGAAGTGGAGGATCGAGTAGAACTTAGTAAGAGAGTGTGGGAAACAGTTGGAATGTACATGTAGAACACTTAGACGAAGATAGTTTTGTAGAAAGGTTGATAAAGAAACATAGAAGTTCAATAGAAGTACTGACTTTAAAAGTTGTATACTTTACCTACATCATTATTCAATAAGAAACGTTTCGCAAGTGACATATTGGAGGCGAACCTTTGCAATCCATCGGACAGAGGTAAAGTTGGAGCTGGTTAGAGAACTGTATATAATTGGTGTAGTATACTCTACAAATAATCAAGTTCTATGAGATGTTTGTCTTAAAGAAATGTTACAGGAATGAGGTGTTGTTGGGGCTGTTGAGAGAACCATAGCGGTCATTGTACCATTTGTATGGTATACTAAAATTTACAGATAATCATGTTGTAGGAGAAGTTTGTCTTGGAGATATGTTGGAAAAGTAAATGAAGGAGAGATGGTTTAAAAGTACTTACATAAACAGTTATACACGTATATAACAATGCTTTTTAATCACAGAAATCTGTACTATTTAACATCTCCAACAAAACGTATTGTACATTACCGCTCCTCATGTAATACATACGATGGATGTGTTGTTTCAAGTGGGACAGAAGTCTGATAGCTGTTGTAACTTATCTTTATCACACTTTCAAGATAGTAATTTTGAAATAGATCACTGTGTTTCAGGTAGGTTTAAAAATGAAGAAGAAGGATGTATTTTTTAAAAAGTTTATTACTATAATATATACATAACTTATTCTAAATTTATAATTAAAAAATACAAAAAAATCTTAAAATCTAATTAAAATTACTCCACTCGGAAGTTGTTTTCCATCCCACTGTCACAAATTGGATGGAACCGGATCCCGTCCATGGAATGTTTCGAAGGTAATGCTGGATGTGTTGACAAAATTCGCTGGGACGCCTTTGGTCCTCTATGGTCATGACGGTGACCTCACCCTCAATGGTGGAAAAAACTTTCTTAATAAGGAGATTATACGTTCTCCTGGATAATTGAAGTTGGTCTCCAGTTAAAACGATGTAATAATACATATTATATAATTGTACAGTTGTAGTGAATATTGTTGGAGTGAAGTAAGCTTCTGCCGAACGAAGGAAAGGTTTGGATATTTATAGGAGTTGAAAGGAGTGGGGTATGAGTGGAACGAAAAGATTTGGAGGAGGAGGAAGATGAGAGTGGCGTGAAGCGAGAATCGTAGGAGTAGTTAATATAGAAAGAATATTAAGTTATACATGTAGTAGTGGTGTAGACAGCATGGGATTCGTTTGTAGAACATCATGGTTCGAGAACCGTTCATTATCCGAATTGTTTAGTGGTAGAGAAGACGGTAGACTACATATACTATATCACACAGACTTCGGTGCTAACATATGTGAGGACGCGTGGATACAAACATGGCGATCAGGTTTAAATATTCCAAGCCAATACCGACAGTTTGTACTGTGAGCGATGAGAGTTGTGAAAATAGCGAGAAACAAAAAATTTATGGTTATGTTCAACACAAGTATAGTTTGGACAGTGTTACCTCATTGGAACATATTCTGAGACATAGTGTGTGTGACAACATTAATGAATATACCTGCATCGAAGGAAGAGTATTGGTAAATGTACATGAAAATACAACGCTGCTGTTGTGTAACAGTTGTTATGTAGAAGACGAAGTGGGGGAAGTGGTTTGTAAATGTGAGGATGTTGTGTTCGTTTTCATATTACACCTGCACGGGAGACACCATCACCATTGTTACGAATGCGGAGGACCACTGGACAACAGGAGGTATGTGTGACAGAAGTATACTACAGCCCGGCTTCCAAGGGGAGCCATCGACAAATGTAAAATTATTGCTTGCTGAGTTATTGTTAGTTGTCGTAAACGTAATACCTACGAACGTTGTCATAGATATTGTCGAAGTGAAAGAACATGAGCTTGCGAATTCCAAATTGTATATATAGACGTAAAGAAACGGGTTCAGTTCGAGGACACATGGGTAAAACTGTAAATGTGAGCGTGAAATCAGAGTAAGTCGGTTACGATGATGAACTTGTTGACGCATGCGTATAACAAAAACGCAAGTGTTTGCTGTAGAGAACAAGTCATGTCTCTGTGTACGTGATGAGCTTCTTCACGCATGCGTATTAACAGAAAACACAGGTGGCCATTGTGGACGGACAAGTCATGTTTCTCTGTGTGTGATAAGCTTCTTCTTTACACATACGTATTTGCAAAAAACGCCTGTGTTAAACCGTGGACGACAAGTCATGTCTGTATGTGTGTGATGAGTTTAGTCACGCATGCGTATTAGCAAAAACGCAGGTGTTCACCGTGGAGAAGAAGTCACGTCTGTGTGTTTATGAAGAACAACCACGCATGCGTGTTACACAAAAAGGCAGGTGTTCACTCTGCATGTGACGTCACGTCTGCTAACCACATTCCGATGGTGGTTCACAGGCGAAGAACTTGTTGTATAGGAGGAAGTGGGGGTAAGCGGAGAGGAGTTGCTAACCGGAGCGTTCTCTCATTCTGTTCTCGATCGTCTTTGTTGAAGCACGTCTTTCTTAAAAAAGTTAATAAGTGAAATAATAATGGACAACAAGGGGAAAAAGCCAGCTGTACCAAAGTCCCGTTTTGGGAAGTTGAGGACGGGTGCTGTAAGTGAAACGAAATATTTATTTAAAATGTATTATAATAATTAAATAATTTTAAAACAATTACGTTTTATTTGCAGTATGAAATGGTTGGAGTCGTCACAACAATGGTGGCGTTATCAGTAGCTACAGCCACAACGTCTGTAGCTACACGTAAATGGAGCCTGGGGTTGAGGAAACGGAGTGCGATCACGTCTCCGACGTGGAGCGGGTCGTCCTCCATAACAACAGCGACCCAGCAGAAACGCTACCGAAGACGACTCCAGCAGTTAAGCAGCCGGACAATTTTCTGGAGGAAGGTACATGTGCCGCAGATGTGACGATGCCTCCTTCGCCCATTTCACCTCTGCCTGACACCCCCCTTGACGCTTTCGCAGGAAATGGATCGTTTCGAAAGCGCCATGGCAAGTGCCGATCGCATCCAAGAGAAGATGGCGGCACTGACGTCAGCTAGGGAGAGGAAGCGAGATGCTCACGCAAGTGTGAGCAAAGAGCTCGCCCAAGTACGAAAATGTAAGACCCGTCTTGAAAACGATGAAGTTCGTCTTAAAGCTGAGATAGTTCGTCTTAATGAGGATCTTCATCGTGTTCAAGGCGGAATCTCACAAGTTCGGGAGAGAAAGACGCAGCTTGTGGAAAAAGAAGGAAAGTTGCGTCTCGAAAAAGACGTTCGAAAAGCAAGAGGTGGAAGCTAAGCGCGGGAGGTACGAGCGGTTCTGTGTGGGTGCGCAGAAGCTGGCACAGAAGTTGGCGCATGTACCGAACGATTAGCGGGGACGGTGTGTAAATAGTTAATTTTAATGTAGTATAGTAAGTTAATTAAGATAAGAATGTGTGAAAATTGTAAAAAGTGTGTGAATGTGTTTAATTGTAAGAAAAAAATAAATAATTGTTAATAAGTAATAAATACAAAACAACCAAAAAAAAAAAAAAAAACAAAAAAAAAAAAAAATTTTGGGGTTAGGTTAGGGTGTGTTTGTAGTTGTGTTAGCGCCAGAAGTAAAGAGAGAACATTTGTTGTAAACGCCGAATTATGAACACATGTGATTTTGGACGATTTTATCTTTCCTAGGAACGGCTGTGTATAGGTATGAGAGGGATGAAAAATGGGGTGGAAAATGGGGTGAGAAGAAAATCCGCTGAAAAAACATCATAGGGAAACCTATACTTGGGGGGGGGAGCGGGAAGAGGTGGGCGGAGGGGGGTCAGAGGGCTAAGTCCGAGAGGGGTAGTTGTCGGAATTTGACTATTCCGATATTGGGACCTGGTACACTTGCCTCCGGCATCAATAGTGAGAGAGGGGTCCTTTTTTTTAGCACCACTCCTTATACCTTAAAAAAATTCTTGAAGTTAAGGGTAGAAGTTACTTTTCTTAATGTTAACAATTTTCCACTTTTGTTTCTGGCAAAACGTTCTTGGTTGATAACCAAATCTTTTTTATACACCCATTTTCTTGCTCACATTCCTCCTTCACACACTTTTCGGGGTTCAAAGTCTGCGGGTAAACACATCAAAATAAATATTTCTCAATATTCTTGGGTAGGATCATGAAGTTTGCTATTAGACAAACATTTTATAAGAGGAAAACTTTTTTTTAAAATCACTCCTATTTTTCCCGTGAGGTTGAAGGTGTCAACTTTTTGTCAACTTTAATTTTTTTTTTCAAAAATTTTTTCAGATTCGGATACTACGCCTAGGGGAGCTTCTTTTAACAACATAAGTTATTACATGATTTCGTGTCCTTATGCTTCAAAAAACTTTTTAAAGGTCATTTTTTACACTTTTACCCCTACCGTTTCTTCAACTGCCACAATTCCTTCCTGCCCTTCTTATCTTCTTAAGCGATATCTTCTTACCTACATTTTCATGTGTCACTCGTTCCTACAACTCGCTTCCTACAATAGTTACACAACATTTTATGTTAGGGGTGAAAAATTTTTTTCTTCTTTTTTCCAAACTTTTTCCAATATTCTTATTTAGGTTCTTCAGACAAACCGTTTTGTATCATATCTCATATTCCTATTTCGTCTATTTCTACAGATAATGGCATCTCTCTTTTTCCTATCTTCTTTTTCAACTACTAATTTACAATTGGTTCATTCTCTCACACTTCTTATAGCAAACCAACATCTTTTTCCCCTTCTATATCAAAAACATCCCCTCTTCTATTCCCACTCTTCTCCCCACCTCTTTCCCACTATTTAAGCAATCATCTTTCCCTCTTCAACACCAGTCACTCTCCACCTGTCCTTACGATAACATGACATCTGTCAACCAAGGACAATGTACACTCCTCCAAAGCAATTACTCCTTACCTGGACATGCTATCATCGTGGTCCAACCGTTTAGTCAAGTCTTGCAATCCACTGCTACTACAAAGTTGCAGTGCCAACTGTGTCTTCACCTGAGTCACCAAACACAGGGCTTTGTTTGCTTTTCATGTCGCAGTATGGAACCCCTTCAGTATTGTGTTAGCTGTAACATTTATTCAAATGACGTTTTGAACCGAACTTGTCCTAATTGCAGACAAGGGTATCTATGTCATAAGACTGGGGGGTATGTTCCATGAGTCCTCGCAGTATCATGTCTTGCAGTGTTACCTTTGTTCATCATGGTACGACAGGGACCAGGCTCGTCACGATCTAGACGGTTACTCTACCGAAGAATTCATACCACTCTAGTTCTTTTTATCTTCTGTGACCTGTTTCAACTGTAACACACTTACAGTGTTTACTTATAAATATACTCTTCCACCACTGCTGTGTTACTACACTAAACACTCCTCCTTATTATTGCTTACAACCGCAGCATTATCCCCACTACTATCCCCTCCTTCATTCTACTTATTTAAACCGCTGTAACTCGCTAAGACCATCACTTCTTCGGAAGAATTTCCCACTGTAACATGAACCTTTCCCGTGTATCTGTTGTGCTTACGCCTTTCAGGCAGACAACTCCTTGGAACACCACCCTACTCCAGTGTGTGTTTTGCAAACGTTTGCGCGAAAGCTGTACAGAAGAAACAGCTTTCTCTTGCCAGGAATGTCTTGACAACAGACCTCAGCTTTTGTGTCACAGTTGTAGAGTATACCATTGCGATGTTGTAAACCATTGCTGTCGACCTTGTCGTCAGCGGGAAGGCTCATACCTCTGCGAAAAATCTGGTATGGTTTACGAAATCGATGATACACATACACTTCTCTGTTTACTCTGCACTACAGCTCAGCAGAGACGTCAACTTTTTTGGTCTATTATGAGACAATCATCCTCTTCTTAGCTCTCCTTATCAATACCTTCCCTTCCCTTTCCCTTTCCTTTCCTTTTCATTCATTGATGACCTTGACCCACTTTTCATTACAACATATCATTCATTACATCATACTTATTTCAGGTTTTAATGGTAATAAATCACCCTCCTCACTCCTCTGTTTTAGAATCGGTTATCTTACCCTACTTAATTAAATTATTAAACGCGAGGTGTCAATTATTAGAAACTTTGGAGCAAGGTAAAAAATCAAATTATAACATTGAAAGGAATATAAACAAACCGAATAAATTGAATTACCGAGGCACTCAATCAATTCAAAGTTAGGGAATACTTTCGCTAGTACAGGAAAAATCAATTGCCCTGTTTGCAAATCGAATCATTATATAAATCAATGTGATACTTTTATTAAGATGCCTATTTGCGATAGAATCAAATGTGTCCAAAAACACAATATGTGTACAAATTGCTTTAGGACTAATAACAAATCACGCGATTGTTTTTCCAGTACTTGCAAGAAATGGAACAAATTGCATAATACGCTATTACATTTAGAAAAATCAAACGAAGTTGATGATCAAATTCAATATAACAATAATCCACAGCCTTCAACGTCATCTGTAGTAAGTCATTCTATCTAAAGGCAGTTGACAAACAAACAAATTTTATTATCTACAGCAGTCTTACATATTTTTAATAATAAAGGTGAACCATTTTTGTGCAGAGCCCTGTTAGATGCTGGGTCACAGCTGAATCTGATCAGCACTAAATTATGTAAAAAACTTGAGTTGCCGTTAACTACAGTTAATTTTAATATAGGAGGTATAAACAACAATTGTTGTAATGCATCAAAACAAACATCTATTAAAATTAAGTCCACATTCAACGCGTTTAGTACAAATATCTCATGTTTAGTGGTGTCAAAATTAACTGACAATTTACCTTCATTGTCATTCTCGAGTGCAAATTTAAACATACCAAGCAGCATCCACTTAGCAGATCCTGGGTTCAACTTATCGCGAGAAATCGATTTATTAATCGGTGCTGAACTATTCTGGGAACTAATGTGTGTTGGTAGAATTAAAATCAATGATGGACTTATTTTACAAAGAACTCATTTTGGTTGGATTGTAGGTGGTTCATTTTATTATATGTCTAAGCAAATAACAAATCATAAATTAGGGTGCAACTTTTTACAATTAGAAGCACAACTTGCAAAATTTTGGGAACTCGAAACAACTGCTAATAAAACCAATTTCTATACAAACGAAGAAAGGGAATGTAAAGAACACTTTCTTCAAACATATACCCGTGATGAGAACGGTCGCTTTTGCGTTGAATTACCATTAAAGAAGGAATAGCTTTAGGTGAATCAAAAAAATTAGCTGTTAAACGATTTTATAGCTTAGAGAGAAAATTTAGTAAAAATTCAACATTTTGTAGCGACCAGTGACACAGTACGTGTGTGCGATAACAATTTGTGGCATGTACTTGTTATCGCTAACATGCTTACGGCGTAGACACCGCACACGGTACTTTTCGTGTTATCAACTTACAAGATGTAAATCATTCTCCGGCGACAAGTAACAAGTTCAATTCTGGAATAATCGAGGACTTTCTAATTATTACTCATCATTCGGGAATACTCAGGATTTCTTCGAGTTCCTGCCTAGAAAGTTCGAAAGGTGTATATGTAGTGATCATCTTTGGACCGATAGAGTAGTTGGAAGAAAGCATCAATGCGCGAATTAAAACCGATAATAGACAAAGTGATATAAATAAATTGTTATATAAATAAGTGAATTGTTGTGATATAAATGGTAGTTCTAAGTTAGTGTTTAAGTGTTATATAAATAGTGTTAAATAAATATCTTTGACTAGAAAATTCGTTACAATTTAATCAACAATATGCCGATTTTGTAAAGGAATATTTACTCTTAGGCCACATGGAGCCAGTCCCTAGCGAAAGTAGTAATAATAATGTTTATTATCTTCCACACCATGCTGTTTTTAAAGAAGACAGCTTAACAACAAAATTAAGGGCCGTATTTGCTGGCTCCGCTAAGACTTCATCAACATACAGTCTCAATGACAAATTATTTTTGGGACCAACTATTCAAGAAGATCTATTTTCAATATTATTTCGGTTTCGAACCCATAAATTTGCCTTATCAGCCGACATAACAAAAATGAATCGGCAAATAAATGTTCATAAAAAACATCGCGATTTACAAAGGATAGTGTGGCGTTCTCATCCCAATGAGAGCTTGCAAACGTATCGTCTCTGTACAGTCACTTATGGGACAAAAAGCGCGCCTTTTCTTGCTACTCGCTGCTTACAGCAAGCAGCAAAGGATTTAAAACTTAATTTTCCTGACGCATGCGAAACAATTTGCAGAGACTTCTATGTAGACGACTTGTTAACAGGAGCGAATACAGTTAACGAATTAACGAAACTCAAAAATGACATTACATATGTACTATCAGGTGCAGGTTTTATACTAAACAAGTGGGCGACTAACGTCCCTGAAATAATAGAAGATACTTTAGCGTATGGAATGAGGTACGCTAGGAAGAGATAAAATTTTGTTTGTGTTTCGTCCCGGGAGCACGTCTGGACTCATCAGTAAGGCTGGCGACGTGCTCCCTGCCTTAGACACCTGAGGAGTGTGACGATGCTAGAAAATGTTCGTCCTTGCGGGGAGATCGAGAATTATGCTCTGATCGTCAGACCGTGTGGGCTTTGAGGCTCTGGCCATCTAGCGAGAGGAGGCTGAAGCGCGAGAGTTGGCGCGGCTAGTGTGAGTCGCCACAGTACTCCCCACCCAGTGACGAAGTGGGTGTGAGAACGCGGAGGAACGTTATGAGAGAAAGATGTCGAGAGAAATGAGGCACGAAGGGAGAAACGGATGTAATTTTTTTAGTTTGATGGATCTCCGGATTTTCTACGCTCTTTGTTGAAAGATGTGATGCGAGCGCGTTGCTCTAGCGTGTTGCGTTGGTTGGCATGAGACTCTGCGTGTGCGTGTGGGATGGACGAGATTGTGTGAGAATGCCGTTGTTTGTTGCCCTTGATGGGTTGAGGTGAGGCAAGCGGTGAGTTGCTTGGGCCTGCGGCGTAGAGAATACGGAGATGCATGTGAGATCGAGAGAGTTTTTTGTGTGCCGGGTAGTTGAGCGACGGTGATCAGGCGTGCCGCGGTTGCCGTGGATGATACCCGTGGTTGAGAGACTCTGCTGACTCGATCCGAAGGTTGCGTTTGTTGTTCAAAGACGGGGTCACCACTTTAGCGTATGAAATGAGGTACGCTAGGAAGAGATAAAATTTTGTTTGTGTTTCGTCCCGGGAGTACGTCTTGACTCATCAGTAAGGCTGACGACGTGCTCCCTGCCTTAGACACCTGAGGAGTGTGACGATGCTAGAAAATGTTCGTCCTTGCGGGGAGATCGAGAATTATGCTCTGATCGTCAGACCGTGTGGGCTTTGAGGCTCTGGCCATCTAGCGAGAGGAGGCTGAAGCGCGAGAGTTGGCGCGGCTGGTGTGATTCGCCACAATACAAACAATACACAAATTAAAATTTTTGACAATGAATTAATTAAAACATTAGGTCTGTGGTGGAACCCATCATCTGATGAATTCAAATTCAATATTAATAAACGAATTAAAAACAATGAAGGTCAATTATTAACAAAACGTCAAGTACTTTAGTTTTAATTTCTCCTATGATCATTGTTGTAAAAATACTTATGCAAAAATTATGGTCCTGTAGAGTTGACTGGGACGAATCAATTCCACTAAATTTATATACAACTTCGATAAAATTTGTCGATGAACTTGAAAGTATTAATTTCTTTACAATTCCCCGAAAAGTTTTTAATCACGGTAATATCATTTACTATGAATGACATGCATTCTGTGATGCATCCGAACAAGCACATGGAAATATGATATCGATGAGGCGTTAATTTCTTGTAACTCCATAATTCACAAAAACACGAGAAAGGTTACAAAACTTTTATTAATAACACAATAATTATTTCAATACACAGTATCTTCTTCAGGTGTAAGAATGGTTTGGAATGGAATTCTTACACATGAAGAAGATACTGTGTGTTGAAACAATATTGTGTTACTAATAAAAGTTTTGTTACCTTTCTCGTGTTTTTGTGAAGCATATGGAACGTGCATTTACATACGTTCAAAATATCCAGATAGAATGTTTTCAAGCCATTTATTGTGTTCAAAATCCAGAGTAGCCCCATTGAAAAACATATCCATTCCAAGACTAGAACTTTGTAGTGCGACACTCGCAGCCGTACTTGTATTTAAGTTAACCAATACATTAAAATTAAAATTCAATCGCTACTATTATTGGACTGATTCGACTATAGTTTTATCTTGGCTAAGAGCGCCCGCGAGACACTGGAAAACCTTTGTAGCCAATCGTGTTGGAGAAATTCAGAACAAGACAAACATCGCCGATTGGTATCATGTTAGGCCCGAACAGAACCCAGCGGATATTGTCTCACGGGGATGTAGCCCAAAAAATCTGATTACCGACAAGTTATGGTGGCACGGTCCGAACTATTTATTGCAAGAAAATATTGACTGGCCAGTTCAACTGACATATGTAGAAAATGACCTTCCAGAAAGACGTACATGTACGATAACAACTGCAAAATTCAATCCATTTGATTTACACAAATATTCATCATTCTTGAAATTATTGCGAGTAGTAGCATATGTTCTACGTTTCATAAAAAATTGCAAAATTCCAAAAAGTAAATCTTCTGATTTTCTCTCATCAATGGAGTTAAACTCATCTCAATGAGTCATAATTCGACAAATTCAAAGTGAAATATTTTTAGAGGACATAAACAAAATTCAACAATCAGGTCAAGTTAACTTGCGTAATTCGTTATTATCGCTAAAACCATTTTTAGACGCTGAGAACATTTTGCGTGTAGGGGGTAGATTAAACAATGCTAATATACCATATAATAAAAAACATCCTATTATTCTTCCTAATCATCATGTTACAAAATTGATTATAGAATATTATCATAAAAAATACTTTCATGCTGGTCTACAAGCAACTTTAGCTGCAATTCGAAGCCCCTTTTGGCCTATTTCTGGGCGCAGTATAGTAAGAGGTGTTATAAGAAAATGCGTTAAATGTTTTAAAGCAAATTCAACGAACATAAATCCAATCATGGCAGATCTATCAAATTTCACTTAAACCGAATAATAGGCAACGCACAGTTGACTTATGATGAGATGTATACTTTGCTGACACAAATTGAGGGTATTCTCAATTCCCGTCCTCTTATCCCGATCCCCAACTCCTCATATGACCTTGATGTTTTGACTCCTGGTCACTTCCTTATTGGAACTCCACTTACTGCCGTTGTGGATCCTGATGTAAGCAGCATTCCATCCAACCGATTGAACAGATGGCAGAGGATTCAACAACTATCCCAACACTTTTGGAAAAGGTGGAAAACCGAGTATCTAACATCACTCCAACAGAGGACAAAGTGGCGAGTCCAACAACCAAACCTTCTTTTGGACACCATTGTCATCATCAAGGAGGATAGCTTGCCACCACTTCGCTGGCTTTTGGGAAAGGTTATTGAATTGCATCCCGGAAGTGATGGTGTAGTGCGAACAGTTAGTGTGAAAACTCCTACGGGAACATTCAAACGTGCTACTACTAAATTATGCCCTCTGCCTATCAATGACAACTAAATGTTGAAAGCAAAATCTTTCAAGGCGGGCGGGATGTTAAGTGTATATATTATTTACATTTTCATTTATTTTGCTTATATATATGTTTATAAACTGCTTGCACATGCACAAAGAAAAGGTCTAACAATCGCCGTCTGAGCCGGGCCTTTCTGACAACCCCACTAAATACCAACGCGTACCACTATTTGGTATTACCAGCTCAGGTACTTGGGGGTGCGTAATAAAGTAAAAATAACTTCAAGAACGTGCTCAACAACATTACTACGATTCGAGTTGTCAATACAACAAGTAGTCAATATTATCGATTTCACAAAAAAAAAACGATTATTCAATTACGTTTAAAACCAATTGCAAATTAAATACAAATATTCAAAAAACCAATTAGTAGTGTAAGTGTATTATAGTGTAAATAAATTGTGTATATATATTCAGTAGTTTTATGTAAAAAACAAAAAAAGTTAACCAAAAGGACCCTCGGCGGGATACCGCCAATTATCAACGAACAAACAATAACCTGTAACGAATTTTCTAGTCAAAGATATTTATTTAAAGAATTATTTATTTAACACTATTTATGACACTTGAACACTAACTTAGAACTTCCATTTATATCACAACAATTCACTTATTTATATAACAATTTATTTATATCACTTTGTCTATTATCGGTTTTAAATCGCGCACTGATGCTTTCTTCCAACTAACTACTTTTCGGTCCAAAGATTATCACTTTATATACACCTTTCGAAGTTTCTAGATGATTCGAAAAGGAAATCCTGACGGTTCTCGAATGATGAGTAATAATTAGAAAGTCCTCGATTATTCCAGAATTGGACTTGTTACTTGTCGCCGGAGAATGATTTACATCTTGTAAGTTGATAACACGAAAAGTACCGTGTGCAGTGTCTACGCCGTAAGCATGTTAGCGATAACAAGTACATGCCACAAATTGTTATCGCACACACGTACTGTGTCACTGGTCGCTACACTACCCCCTTCTTAAGGGTGATTCGTCCCGGATCACATTCTGCCGTTACTTCAGAGGATCATGCCGGTACTTGCAGGTGGATCCGCTTCGGCATCCGGTTGTCAGGTGGAAATGGCAGTCAACGCTCTTCAATGGTGACGGTCCTCGTCGTGGATTTCCGGCGCACACCAAGATTTCTATTTCAGTGTATCAGAACAAAACCTCCAGCATGTTTTTGACCACCCTCCAATCCAGCCCATCGAGTTTACATCCGATCCTCGGTATTGCTAGCTTCAGGATGTTAGCGTGTAGCAATTGCTCTCTTAGTTCTATCAGGGAGTCCCATAAGGAGTGGTAGGTAGGCTTCTCCGACGACTTATTTTTGGTGACTAGATAGAAGATGGATTGGGTCCCATCGAGTAACTGCACTACTTTTCTTCCATCTTTGACCTGGTCGAATAACATCGGTAGTCGCCCAAACTTCTTCCGAAAGACCGTGGCAATCCCACGGCTCATGTCCAAATCCCTTGCCACACAATGGGCCAGCGAGTAATCCTTCGGGAAGGCGAATAAGTCCTGCTGAACTTCGGTAGTGACTCCAAATCGGGCTTTACGGTGTAAGCTCTGTTCGGCCATAAATTTTTCGTACTGGGGCTCTGGCGATCGAGCCTGCACAACTCTAACTCGAGCTTCCTCGTGGTTGTCCCCAGCATATGCAGCCAATCGGTTGAAGTGGACTACTCTTGGTTTTCCATTGGGAGTACGTCTAATTCGGTAGATTACGTCATTGATTCGTTTGATAACTTTATACGGGCCTTCCCAATCTTGTTGCAGCTTCGGCGAAAGCCCCGCCTTCGGATTATAAAGCCACATCAAATCTTCTTCATGAAATCCTCCATCAGTGGCCTTAATGTCATATGCGTCCTTCATCCGGTCACTGGCTATCTGCATATGGGAACGTATCTCGTCATGGATGTCGTCCAATCGTCTTTTGAAGTTCACCGACGTAATCTTCTCCAGCCACGTCTTCGCCAGGTTTTTCACCCGAACTTTAAGTCGCATGGTAGTCGCAACTCTCGACCAAACAGTACCCTTGCTGGTGTTTGTACCCGTGGTTTTTATGTATGGAAGATCGGTATGCCAAAAGGAACAATGGCAGATAACGATCCCAGTCTCGCTGATGTTTAGGGGACCATTTTAGACAGGTACTTGTTGATGGTCCTGTTCATTCGTTCTACCATGCCGTCTGATTGGGGGTGTTTGGGCTGTAGTACGAGTTTTGTGAATGCCCAATATCTTACAGATGTCCTGGAATATGGCTGACTCGAAATTCCGGGCCTTGGTCGGAATGCAACTCCAGTGGTACTCCGAACCGGCTAATTAGCTCTTTCACGAGCGTTTCCGCCACTGTTATTGCCGTCTGGTTTGGAAGGGCGTACGCTTCAACCCATTTCGTAAAGTAGTCCATTGCCACTACAATGTACTTATTTCCATCTTCAGATTCTGGGAATGGTCCGGCAACATCTATGGCAATTCTCTCAAATGGGCTGCCGACGTTATACTGTCACATCGGAGCACGCTGTCGCTTCTGAGGTCCCTTACTGGCGGCGCACGTCGTGCACTTTTTTTTCACCAATCTTCCACGTCCTTCTTGCAGTTGACCCAGTAAAATCGTTCTCGTACTTTACCAAGGGTCTTCTTTACACCAAAATGTCCTCCTGAGGGGTCGTCATGGAGGCACTGCAGGACTTCCTTTACCAAGCTTCTCGGTATTACTAGCTGACGTCTGCTTTCGGTGCCATCTTGGTTCTCGACCACGCGCTGTAGGAGACCATCTTCTTCTTTAATGGAATCCCATTGAGCCCACAAAGATTTTACTTCTGTTGACTTGGCAGCCACTTCCTGCCAGGTTGGTCTTCTGCCTTCTTTCTTCCAATCCAGGAACGGTTTTAAGAGCACGTCGGAATGTTGTTCTGCCTTAATGTTGTCGGGCTGCCACTGCTCGTCTAGGATAGTTATCCTCCTGACCTCTTCGTGTTCTTCGACCCCGTTGACAGTGCTTTTCAATTATTCAGGCAAGGTCTTCTGGATAAGGCGTCGGCGTTTTTATGGCTACTTCCCGCTCGGTGTTCTATGTCAAAGTCGTACTCTTGCAGCTTCTCTATCCATCTTGCTACTTGGCCCTCGGGGTTCTTAAAATTCAGCAGCCATTTCAACGCGGCATGGCCGGTTCGTAGCAAAAACTTTCTTCCGTAGAGGTATTTTTTAGAAATGCTCCACACTTTTTACTACGGCCAACAATTCGCGCCTGGTTACGCAGTAACTCCGTTCAGGTTTGGATAGAGTTCCGCTGAAGTAGCCGATCACTTTTTCTTCGCCATTCTGTATTTGTGACCGAACCGCGCCGATTCCAATATTGCTAGCGTCGGTGTGCAGGATAAACTTCCCAGTTGGTAGGGGATAGCTCACACAGGTGTAGACGAGAGGGTTTTCTTTAATTGGTCAAAGGCAGCTTGGCAGTCTTGCTCCCAGCAAAATGGTCTACTCTCTTCTGTGAGTCGTGTCAAAGGCTTAGCAATTTTTGCAAATCCAGGAACGAAATGTCTATAGTAGGTGCAGAGTCCAAGGAAGCTTCTGACTTGATGGACGTCAGCAGGTACAGGCCACTCTTGCACGGCCTTGATTTTCTGCGGGTCGACTGAAACGCCGTCTCCGGATACTACATGCCCCAGGTAGTTGACGGTCTCGTGGAATAGCTGACATTTCTTGGGGCTTTGTTTTAGGTGGACATCATGGAGTCTTCGGAAAACTTCCTCCAAATTTTTCAGATGGTCGTTGAAGTCCTTTCCAACCACGATGATGTCGTCGAGGTATGCCAGGCAAGTCTTCCCAATTAAGCCAACCGAGACTGTTTCCATAAGTCGCTCAAAGGTGGCTGGTGCGTTACACAACCCGAACGGCATCACCTTGAACTGCCACAGCCCCGTTCCAATGGAAAACGCTGTCTTCTCTATGGCATCCCGGTCCAAAGCCACTTGCCAGTATCCGCTCTTGAGGTCTAAGGTGGAAAATATTGTCGATCCTGACAGTGTATCCAGGGTGTCATCGATTCGCGGTAAGGGGTAGCTGTCTTTTTTCGTCACATTATTTAATTGGCGGTAATCCACACAGAAGCGTGTCGAGCCATCCTTTTTCTTAACCAGGACTACCGGCGATGTCCAGGGGCTAGTAGATAGTTCTATTACCCCGTCCCTTTGCATTTCACTTATGATGTTCTCAGCCTCTTTTCTCTTGGCCAGTGGTAGTCTCCTGGGTCGCTGACGGATGGGTTGTGCCTCGCCAGTATTTATCTTGTGCATGACAACGTTGGTTCGCCCCTTCTTGCCATCTTTTACATCAAAGACATCTTGGTATTCCTTTAGTAATCCTTTTATCTGGCGTCGTCGATTAGGATTACATTTTCTACCTGCTTCCTGGCACAATTTCGACAAGCCTTCTGGTAGGCGTTGCGTGTCTTCCATTGGTGTTTTTAGTTTTCTGACTTGGGATGTTACGGTGTCCTGAGTATTTAGCTTGAACTCTTCTCCGTTTAGGGTCACGACTTTTCTTTGGAAGCTCAGGCAAAAGTCGTATTTTCGAAGCACGTCCAAGCCCAGAATGACGTTGTCTTCAATTTCGGCCACAAGCACGCGGTGTCGGAAGGAGGTTTTCCCTATGCGGATCTTAACGTGGCTTTCACCATGGACATTTACCATTTTCCCAGTGGCTGTACGTAGCTTCCATTGGGTCGGTTGAAGCTTACTTGTAGTTATCACGTTGGCTCGTATGATCGTCCTGCTTGCTCCGGTATCTAATAGGAACGAACACCGCTTTCCATTTATATGTCCCGTAAGAAAAAGGCTATCAGCTCTTTCTTTCATGGTTTTTGTCAGTGCAACTAGACCGGGGGCTTCTTGCTCCGGGATCGACGTTTGCCCCGCCGCGCCGACCCTGACTAGTTTTCCTGTACGCGGGGATTATCTTCTTGAGAAGCAGATCTCTCGCTCTTACAGCTGCTTCTCACGTGGCCTTACTTTCCACAGTTCCAGCACCTGACTTGTCTGGGCTTCCTTTCTATTTTAGTCGTTACTTGGCGGATCATCTCTTCTAGTCTATCCAGTCTATCGTCCCGACCGACTGACTCTTCTTTTAATTCTCGCACTCGACATTGTCGTTGCGACGCCTGTTTGACGACGTCGTATTCAAGTGCGCGGGCCAATGTGTCAACCAAAGTCCTCGGCCGGTCGAGTCGGAGTCGCTGTTGTATTTCGTCGTCTTTTAGTCCGTCAATAAACCCGTCGACGGCCAATCTTTCCAGGGTATCGTCGGCCGTGCCCGGATAGGCGAGCCGGACTAACCGTGCGATATCCACCTCGTATTCCTGAAGACTTTCTCCTGTCTTCTGTCGTCGGTTCTTTAACTGCACATGGTACACAGCCGTCAGATGTGCTTGGCCGTATCGCATCTCTAATCTTTTTACTAGCCGATGGTAGTCTAGTAATTCTTCCGGTGGCAACGTGTTCAAAATTTCGCCAGCACCATCACGCAGAGCAAGGGCAAGTGAGGATGCTTTTTCTTCTAGCGTCCATTTGTAAGCTTTTGCAGCCACTTCGAATTGCGTCAAAAACGTGGTCCATGATGTTTTTCCGTCAAACGTAGGTAGCTTCATATGCACTTTGGAGAAAATGTCCTGCTCTTCTTTTACGTCGGGAATTTTTTTGCCGTCAACCACGCTATGCCTCTTTTCCGTAGGTTGGTGACTGGTATCTCGTCTTTCCGTATTCAGAACCATTTCTTTCAGTTGGGCCAATCTTTCTTTTATGTTTTCTTGTTCAACCTCGAATTTTTGCAGTTTTTCTTCCAAACATCCTTCGAATTTTTCTAGTTTTACTTCCAGGAGTTTTGAATTTTCCTTTAATTCTTCAAGATTGTTATTTAATTTTTATTTAATTTTTCTTCCATATTCTTTGAATTTTCGTTTATTTTTCTTCCATATTCTTTGAATTTTCGTTTAATTTTTCTTCCATATTCTTTGAATTTTCGTTTAATTTTTCTTCCAGATTCTTTGAATTTTCATTTAGTTTCTTTTCCAATTTCTTTTCGAATTCGTCCTCAAATTCATATGTGCTGGGATCGAAACCTTCTCGTAGCAAAGCCTCCTCGAGCCGCTTCCAGTTCGTTTTTTAATTCGGCGACTTTTAACTCGAACAAATTTTTCGGCATTTTTATTTATTTTGTGTTTTTATTATACTAGAAAATTCTTTGGAGATCTATTCGCAGACCCCACACCTGGCACCAATTATTATTATTATTTAACACTATTTATAACACTTAAACACTAACTTAGAACTACCAGTATTATCGGTTTTAATTCGCGCACTGATGCTTTCTTCCAACTAACTACTTTTCGGTCCAAAGATTATCACTTTATATACACCTTTCGAAGTTTCTAGATGATTCGAAAAGGAAATCCTGACGGTTCTCGAATGATGAGTAATAATTAGAAAGTCCTCGATTATTCCAGAATTGGACTTGTTACTTGTCGCCGGAGAATGATTTACATCTTGTAAGTTGATAACACGAAAAGTACCGTGTGCGGTGTCTACGCCGTAAGCATGTTAGCGATAACAAGTACATGCCACAAATTGTTATCGCACACACGTACTGTGTCACTGGTCGCTACAAACCTACAATTATTTTTTATCCAAGACATTCAAAACAGTCAAATAACCATTTTTCCAATAGTATCAATAACATATTCTTTTCGGTTAGTTTAACAAATTTATATGAAAATGAATATGTAAAAGTAATATATAATGTGCTATTACTATTTAAAATTTTATGGAAATATGTTGACTGTCCAGACCTGCTTGTTTCGGTAAACTTGTATCACAGTATACTTCGAAGCAGTAGGGACATAACTGTCGGTTCCTTTGATTTTCGCGTAGCGCGTTTCTGTGACCTTGAGAGGGGTCCGCCATGTTAAAAGTGGATCCTTTTTAAGCGGGAATTTAAATAGATGTCAAAGTGCAAACGAACCAAGCTTGCAATATGGTTGTGATAATGGCAATGGAGAGTACAAAATTATTGCTTTGTTTAGCAAATATCGATCGATGTGTAATATGCAAGAAAACACCTGTATTAAAATTGAAAAGAAATAAAACAACACACAGAAAAGTGAAAACTGTTTATTAAAGATTCATTACACTTTGAAGCTGCACACCATCTGCTGGATTTTTTCGCATTCATTTTGAAAAACAAGGTAACACGTAACACCAAATACTGCTTCGCAACTTTTCTAACCTTAAATTGCCTTAAATAATTCAATATTTGTAAACGTGAGGAACAGCTGTTTTGTCGAAGATATTTTGAAAGTGGATCCTTGTAACGCATGCGTATTAAAAATACGCTACGCGAAAATTGCGTATGTCCCTACTGCTTAGAAGTATACTGTGCTTGTATTCTCCTGTTAGAATGTTGAGAGAAAGAAAGTATGATTTTTCAGTAGATGTGCAATGCTATCAAAGTCCACTGTGCACAGAATCATGTCATTAGATAATAATATATATAATGTTTCTGATAGGATGGATTGGTTCGCCGATACGTTTGGAAAATTTAAAATTAAAATTAAAGCCAAAAATGCCTGATTAGTAATTGATTAATTTGATAAAACTTAGCCTTGCTTACAGTCACTAGCTGTTTATTTCTTATTTTGACTTTATTCTTATATTATTGTTGATAATTACCTATATTGTTTCCTTTTTGCGAGTTAGCGTACAACACCAACATTTCAATATGCACTTAAATTAGTTGTTCATTTATAACATTTTACTTTTGCTAATCTACATTAATAAGTTAACTTGCTATGTAAGGGGATTTGAGTCCCGTTAATGAAATAAATAAATAAAAAAATTATGTATTCTGTTAACTATAATAAGCAATGAAGTACTTGTATTGTTTCCATTAGTCACTAAATGTAGACTAAATAAAATGCATACTTAATTTCACGTTTTGCATGCATTAAAAAAGGTGTTCCCGACTGTTCAGAATAAAAAACGACACTTCAGACCACATTATCGAATAGCGATATCTTTTGTTAACACGCTTATCGTCGTTAGTTGTGAGTTAATCAATTATTGTCAAATATCGCAGTAAATACAAGTGAAAGTGTACTGTTAATAGAGTTCCTAATTATGGCAGGTGAAAACACAAAAGAAATTTTGAGAAATTTGAATTTGGAATCATTAATTCCAGTTTTTGAAGATAAGTTAATGTTTTTTAAGGAATTATAAGAAATACCTATTGTAAGTACTAGGTAGATATTCAAAACAAAATTTAATTATATTGACGAATCTCGGCAAATTCTGTAAGACCTTGTAAAATAAAAAAGTTGTTTTAACAACAATTGAGGAACACTATAAATTTTTCAAACTCTTCTGTCATTTCTTTAGACATTGTTAATGATGAGTCAAAAACGATTTTGAATATAACACTACTATTATTGAAAATGTGAGCTATGATGATGAATGTGAAGCTACTGATAAAATAATTGATGATTTAAACGTTAATACTGACAGCAATATAATGTTGAGCCCCTTTTGAGTAACCAGGAAATATCCCTTTTATTGAAATAACTAATTCACATGAAGATGTGGGACTTGCTGTCAAAACTGCCAGCAACAATCACTACGCATTTTATGGGCGAGACCAACTACCTGCAGCATGTATGAATTTTCTGACCATTACCACGCGTATATCATTCGATAAGAAATATTCCCAATTACTTGATAGTAAGTATTGTATGTTACAGTCACTTTTTATCGAATGGTTGTGACCTTGTATGTTTGTTATAAACATTAAATAAATCTCGTTTTGTCAATTTATTGCGTGTTGTGTGTCCTCTCGAAAATTGATAAAAGTTAATACTTAAATTTTTATTTAGAGGACGTATTTACTACTGTTGTGCTGCTTGGAAAATGTTTAGCGGAAAAGTTTTCCTTCGAAGAAGGTAAGTATTATGAAAAGTTTATTTAACAGCCACAATAAACTATACCTGCATCAATACAGCTTGACCAGTTGATTTAACAATGTATCACAGTTATTTTAATAGTTTGAATATGTTGAATGAAGTTCACCAATTTGGTTTGTTCAATAAATTAATGAATGTCCAACCGATTCTTGTAGAAGTATAACTGAACATTGTAACTATTACTTTATTTCAAAAAACGAGTGTGTTGGCTGAAAAGACAAACAAGTCGACGCATTTTGAATTAACAATTTCCGTTTTGAAGCACCACACAGTATGCAGTTTAATGTTAAGAGTGTCTTATTTCTATGATTCAGTACAACACTAGGGTTCCAAGTAGTATCATACTAGGGCCGTGTTGGCCTTAAATTGAAAATCCTCGGGGAAACCGGTTAGCCCCCCCCAAGTCTTTTTCCAGTTCCGGAGATAACAAAAGGACCAATGCTGACCTATAGCATTTTAGGGTTCTATAAGAAGCACTTTGATTAAACTGATTTGTTAAGAACGTTAATGCATGTGAAACACTAGATATACGTGAATACATCGATACAAAGGTCAGAGCAACAGCCCCACCATGTTTGAAATATGGCGCATATGCCTTAAATGTATTCTCAGTTATCGAAGCCAAAGTTACTTTTCCAACTTCTTATCTATGTTCATTCGAAATGCGTATGCGGCTACACCGACAAGTCAGAAAGCGGCCTTATGTGTCGAATGAACCATGTTTATTCGAAGGTCGGATGCGCTGAGTTAATGATAAATATTAGTTTTAATTCAGCGCAAAGCATGCTTATAATTATGAAATATCCTGGAAAAACCAGGGAAATGCTTACTTAAGTCGTACAAAATAATCGTGGTAAAAGATTAACAAGTAGAGCTTATCTCTAATGTATATACTATATATACAGGGAGGACCCTAACAGTGGTTGTTCCAAGCAAAGCGTAAGTGTCTTGCCGATGTTGGCCAGTCTCTCGTCACGTCGAATCGATGTACCAGGAGAAGGTAATTTAAGTGAAGCTTTCACCTCCGCATTTAATATAGGCGTTTGAACAAATTTGGCGTTAGAGGGTGGATTATATTTTACCAAAAGGCTTCCGCCAAAGGTACCCTGGCGTCACTGAGAATTCTGTAAATATCAGGAACTATTGTTAATACAAGTCAAGAAGGTGGGAAAGGTAGTATGTATGATTTCAGTCGCGAAGACTAAACATCAATGTGTCACCGATAACGCCAAATATATTGTTACGTAATTCACAATTATCACGTAATTTTCTCTCAACACTTTTTATTTAAATTAACTCCAACACAACAACGATTCACTATCTATTTCGATAACAATAACTCTATAACTATTTCGCTCGTCAATCGCTTTATCTTCTCTTCGAACTTATCTCTGTCGCTCTCTTCTATCAAATACTCTGTCAAACTGTTCAACGCTGTTCCTTATATAGTCTTATGGACGTTTCTAGGCAACTCTCGAAACGTCCAGTAACTCTCGGACTTTCTGGAACGCGTCATAGGTTACTTTTATGCTTTTACTAAACCTTCGCAGTAGACGCATGTCAACGTCAGAATGACACATCCGTCATACTGCCCCCCCCTCTAGCGCTGATCGTCCCGATCAGTTTCTTCCACTGTGTATGGAGCTAACCGGTCGAGGTGTACAACTTTCATCTTCAATTTGGGGCCTCGTTGTATCCTGTAGACGACATCGTTTATCCGGGTAATCACTTTATACGGGCCCTCCCAATTCCGTTGTAATTTAAGGCACCTTCCTTTCTTGCGAAATGGGTTATAGAGCCATACACAATCGCCCTCCCTGAATCCAGTGGAATTCGCTCGCTGATCGTAGCGGTTGCCATCTTCAGTTCGTGGAAAGGGACCTGCGATATCCATGGCTATTCTTTTGAATGGTGCTCCGACGTTATACTGGTGCATCTTTCCTCGTGTCCTGGTTATCGGACCTTTGCTAGAAGCACATACTACGCATTTTCTACACCAGTCTTCCACATCCAATCTAGCGTTCATCCAGTAATACCGTTCACGTACTTTCTCTAATGTCTTCTTCACCCCAAAATGTCCACCTCCAGTCCCAGCATGCAGCTCTTTTATTACTTTTTTCGTCTTTTTCTTGGGCAACACAACTTGTAATCGCTTCCTGGTCCCGTTCGGACTTTCCCAAATTCTTTTAAGGAATCCCATTGGGCCCAATAACATTTCGTCGTAGTACTCAGTGGGCTAACGTCCGCCCATGTTGATCGAGATTCTCCCGTCTCCTTCCATTTCATAATGGGTCCTAGGTCATCATCGGTTCGCTGTTCCTCAATCAGCACTGCGTCTTCCCAATTCTCTTGTCTGTCTACGGTGGTATGTAGGCATAGAACTTGTTCTACCTCTTCTTTTCGTTCCACCGAAGAACAGTGTTTGCAATTCCGCGGGCATGATCGTCTTGATAAGGCGTCGGCATTACCATGGTGTTTTCCTGGCCGATGTTCAATTTTGACATTATATTCCGGTTTGCTTCTTTCGACGGTTGGCGTCTGTATTCTTCCAGATGGACATCCGCAGCTCAGGTGCCCCGTACGTCTGCACTTCCAACATGTAATTGCTCGTTTCCTTTTGTTACAATCGCGTGAAATTTGCCCATATTTGTCGCAAGTCCAACATTTGAAATTGTATTCTTGTTTACTTCCCTCGGCAGCTGACGTATGTCTTCTTCCAGATGGACATCCGCTGCTCAAGTGCCCCCTACGTCCACAATTCCAACATGTAATTTCTCGCTTCTTCTTGACGCAATCGCGTGAAAGATGCCCCTGTTTGTCGCAAGTCCAACAGCGTGGGCGTTCACTCAGGTCTTCCTTCGGTTTTGAAGACATGACTTCTTTCGCTATTTTCACCATTTCTTGCCGAAAAATCTCGCCATCCTCTTCAAAATTCAACCTAGCCTGTCGGATTCTAACATGTCCTTTGTATGCTTGTTTGGCTGCTTTATATTCCAGCGCATGCGACAATGCTTCGCCTGCAGTTTTATGTCGAGACATGCGCAGGGCTTGCTGTATTTCGACATCTCGCACTCCATCGACAAACATTTGGGTGGATAGCTGGTCTGTGAAGTCTTAAGGGGCACTAGGATAAGCCAACCGCACAAGCCTTGCGACGTCCGCTTCGAATTGTTGGAGGCTTTCGTTGCTACGTTGATAGCGACTTTTTAACTGTGCCTGGTACATTTGTTGTAGGTGTTTATCACCATAGCGCATCTCCAATCGGTCCACCAGAATTTTAAAATCGTTTTGTTGCATTTCTGGAATACCTTGCAAAACGTCTAGAGCTTCCCCACGTAGCGCTATGATTAGGGCAGTGGCTTTCTCCGTTTCATTCCACTCATTTGCCTTGGCAGCAGCGTCGAATTGTTTGAGATACATTGACCAAGAGACCTTCCCATCGAATGTTGGTGGTTTTATCCTCGACATTCTTACACTTCCTTCTTCGCTTTTGTTTAGTTTTGGGTATTCTTGAACGTTCATATTGGCCTTCATATCGTCTAACTCTTTTTGAAACTTTTTGTGTACGGCCTTTAACTCTTCTTGAACTTCTACTCTTACTTCCTTTACTTCTTCTTGAACTTCTACTCTTACCTCCTTCAATTCTTCTTGAACGTCTTGAACTTCTACTCTTACTTCTTTTAACTGTTCTTTCAATCCTTCTTGCTCAATTTTCATTGTTCTCATATCTTCTATTAATTTCTCTTGGCCTGCTTTAATTTCTTCTTGACATGCTTTAATTTCTTCCTTCATTTCTTTCTGGCCTGCCTTCATTTCTTCCTTCATTTCTTCCTGGCCTGCCTTCATTTCTTCCTGGCCTGCTTTCATTTCTTCCTGGCTTGCCTTCATTTCTTCCTGGCCTGCCTTCATTTCTTGTTTCATTTCTTCCTGGCCTGCCTTCATTTCTTGTTTCATTTCTTCCTGGCCTGCCTTCATTTTTTGTTTCATTTCTTCCTGGCCTGCCTTCATTTCTTTAAGCATTTCCATCAAAAAATTCATTTGCTCCTCCATTTTGGCCGCTTGACTTCTTGTTACTGGCATAAATCCTTACTCCTGACACCAATTGTTACGTAATTCACAATTATCACGTAATTTTCTCTCAACACTTTTTATTTAAATTAACTCCAACACAACAACGATTCAATATCTATTTCGATAACAATAACTCTATAACTATTTCGCTCGTCAATCGCTTTATCTTCTCTTCGAACTTATCTCTGTCGCTCTCTTCTATCAAATACTCTGTCAAACTGTTCAACGCTGTTCCTTATATAGTCTTATGGACGTTTCTAGGCAACTCTCAAAACGTCCAGCAACTTTCGGACTTTCTGGAACGCGTCATAGTTTACTTTTATGCTTTTACTAAACCTTCGCAGTAGGCGCATGTCAACGTCAGAATGACACATCCGTCATAATATGTACCAATGTTTATATGTAGTATATAGTCGGTCAATGGAATGAACCCAATTAATCGTCATCCCATGACGTCAACTGGATATGTGCCATGTGACTAAAAAACCCCGTCGTTAACCCGTAACGACCTTCCCTTCTTCGAGGGCTGTATTGGGGTAATAACATAGGTGCAAACGTCGTTAACCCGTAACGACACCCTCTTAAATCCCGTTTAAGAGGTAAAATAGCACATATGTAGTGGTGAAGTCACGTTGGTGCAAACGTCGTTAACCCGTAACGACACCCTCTTAAATCCCGTTTAAGGGGTAAAATTTCACATAAGAAGTAGTGAAGTCCCGTTGGTGCAAAAGTCGTTAACCCGTAACGACACCCTCTTAAATCCCGTTTAAATGGTAAAATTGCACATAAGAAGTGGTGAAGTCCCGTTGGTGCAAACGTCGTTAACCCGTAACGACACCCTCTTAAATCCCGTTTAAGGGGTAAAATTGCACATAAGTAGTGGTGAAGTCCCGTTGGTGCAAACGTCGTTAACCCGTAACGACACCCTCCTAAATCCCGTTTAAGAGGTAAAATTGCACAATGTAGTGGTGAAGTCACGTTGGTGCAAACGTCGTTAACCCGTAACGACACCCTCTTAAATCCCGTTTAAGGGGTAAAATTGCACAATGTAGTGGTGAAGTCACGTTGGTGCAAACGTCATTAACCCGTAACGACACCCTCTTAAATCCCGTTTAAGGGGTAAAATTGCACAATGTAGTGGTGAAGTCACGTTGGTGCAAACGTCATTAACCCGTAACGACACCCTCTTAAATCCCGTTTAAGGGGTAAAATTGCACAATGTAGTGGTGAAGTCACGTTGGTGCTAACGTCGTTAACCCGTAACGACACCCTCTTAAATCCCGTTTAAGGGGTGAAATTGCACTTGTATGTGTGGGAAATAACGTAGCTGCAAACGTCGTTGACCCATAACGACATCCTCTTAAATCCTTATGGGAGGGTGGAACTTACCCTGTTCTATTATACACCCTGAACGCATGATGACTATATGTGGGGTGCGCGCAGCGCAACAGGCACTTACCAGTGCGAGGCTGAGGGTAACAAAAGGAACATTCCGAAGAGTGCATTGTAATAGAGAAGTAATGTAAAAGTCGTCAATAAATTAGTTAAAGCCGACTGGTATTATTCCATCATTTAAATTTACATGTATTCGAATATTACTAACCTTTACTCAAATCACTAGAAGAAAGGCGTCTAATCCTCCTCGTAGTTGTGTATTTTCCCCTCCAAGATCCAATCTGTCTAAAATCCTCTCCAAAACTCTCGATGGGGTTGATGAAGGGTTTAGATATTATTTCGCACTCTTCATTTTCACAAATTCACTGTCTCCAACACTACCGCGAAGACACGTGGCAATCTTGGCGCAAAAAAAAAAAAAAAAAAAAAAAAAAAAAAAAAAAAAAAGACGAATGGCGTTTACACAGGATCGATCAGAGCGTTGGGTATCGGTAGGATATGCAGCGTTCTTTAAAAATTGTGGCAGATTGGGACATAAAAGACGTACTACCTCTGTTCGATCATAGAGGGCGAAGCGCGAATATAATTAGTGATTTTGTAAACATTTTCCTCTTTTAATGCGTAGTTTGTGAATATTTCTTTAAATTGATTAGAGTCCCCGGTTTCGAGATTAGATGTAATTTTTAATATTTCTGTATCTTGTTGCTGGGCTGGTAAAGTCCAGCTTTCTTGCGTAAGAACAGTTGCAAAGATGCCGTATGACGTTTGAGGAATTTTTCGACTTAATTCATCGACGTGTTGAATTTGACTGCCCTTACGGTGCACAATTTTATACTGGTAAAACCCAGCGTCCGATACGGGTGTTTATTTCGCTTTTGGAAAAAGTACTTTTAACTACAGCACAATCAGTGACCAGGGTAAATGGTCTACCTAGTAAATACTGACGAAATCGTTTTACCGAAGATATTATCGCAAGTGCCTCCAACTCAAAGGAGTGAAACTTTTGTTCCGAAGCAGTCGTTTGGCGGCTAAAATAGGAAACCGCCCGTTCTCCATTTTCATGCCTCTGCACCAGAATATCAGCAAGACCCCACCGACACGCATCGGTGTATAAATAAATTTCCTTCCCTGGGTCAAATAGTGCCAGCACTGGTGCAGTTGTCAACATTTGTTTAAGAGTTTCGAACGCTTTGTTGTAACCATACTTATTTCTATTTTTATATTGTTATAACGCTATATTATTTATATCTTTGCGTTATCCCTATCCTTCCCAGAAATACCGACAACCGTTCTTTTCACATACTAACAATACCTACTATTAAAATCTCTCTTTTACAGCTTTTAAGAAAATACTTCTTTATTACAACTTCTACAAGCACACTACCTTTTTCAACTAACGATAACTTTTTAGAAATCTCTTTCGCTTCGGTACTTCTGCTATTATTTATTATTTATATTATCTTGAACCGTCAACCCATCCCAAATTTATAACACCCCTTTTAAACATTCCTTTAGGTACGCTTTTTCTTTTGCCGATGTGCACTTTTATAGTTTTATTGTATCCCAAGGTTACATCTCTCTGTGCCAAGTACCTACCCCTGCCTATGGCTATTTTTGCATTCCATTCATTATCTAAAACTTTTTGAGACCCCACTACCACTTAACCCAGTAGGTAGTGGGATAAAATTATTAAAAAAGGGAGGATTCTACAAAAAACGACAAGAAAGATCGATCGATAGAAAGATAGACATATAGACAAATAGATAGAATAGAATAGAAATAAAATAGATAAGAACAGATCAGATAACTCAGAGAAAATAAATAAAACAGTTTGTATAAATTAATAATAAACGAGATACAAAAAATGTGAAGTGTATTCGTGTACTTTTAAGAACCCAGGAACCCAGGTCCCAACATTGGTGGCAGCGGTAAAACTACCATTCAGAAGCTGAGACATTATTGTTTAATTCCAACACTGGTTGCAACGGATTATTAAAGTCACATAAATCCAATACTGGTAACAATCGTGTTTCGTCTTCAACAATAGCGAAATTCTTGCTACTTGGACTAGCAGTGAAAAGTAGTGTTCCCATATTTCGTTGGATTAACCCGATTATCCGTGTTACTCGGAGTAGTAGCGGTGATTAGGAAGACAACGTTCCCAGGTACAGCAACAACGAGCATCCTTTCAGCGTCCTAGCAGCATCCCAGCAGTGTTCCGGCAGCGTTGCAGACCGCGGATATGTTGAAGTAAGTCTTTGCTCTATAGTGATGCCTAATTGTTGTACTTGCCAGTAATTGTAGGTTATAGTAATTATTAAGTGGCTTCTATTAAACATACTCCTAAAGGAACTGCAAATAATATCAAAAACTTTACTTACTACATTCAACAAATATTTTAATTCAGATATAATTCTAAGTTCACATATCTTTCACTTAATTAAAAAAAAAAAAAAATAAATAAATAAGCAATGGCAACAAAACAACCGATCGATCTTATTTCACAAATTGAACCTTTTGATGGAAGTGGCGATTCCAATTCATTACATTTTTTCATAAAAAATTGTGAAGCTCTTTTAAAATTAGTTGCACCTGAAAACCGTAATGCATTTGCTGATTTAATTTTCTGTACTAAAATAAAAGGTAAAGCTCAAGAATTAACTCAGTATAGGGAATTTGGAGACTGGGAAGAAATTAAAGATTTTTTATTAGAAAATTTTACAGATAAAAGACCACCTTCGCATTTTTTATTGCAAATAATGAATATTCGTCAAAATAGAGAGTCTGCAAAACATTATGGCGATAGGATAACAGCACTTTTTATTAAATACAAAGAAACGTGTTACCTAAATTATGAACCAAATGAAAGTAGGATCTTAATAACTTAAAATCTACTGTAATAAACTGTTTTAGAAAGGGATTAATTGAAGAAAAAATTCAAATTAGGGTTACAGCTGAAAATTGCACAGAGTTAGAAAGGGCAATAGCAACGGCCATTGAAATAGAAAATGAAAACATACCTTGTAATTATCGTTCTTATACAACTAATACAATTTCAGTTCAAAATTTTTCTCGCAATTCTAATCAAAGACATTCCTCTTTACATTGTATGTTTTGCAATCGAAACAATCACAACACGTCAGAATGTTTTAAGTTAAAATCTTATGAAGTAAAACGTTTAAATCAACAATTTTTTCAATCACCTACTCAAGCAACTGTGTCTAATCCTGCAAACACCTTTTTAAATTCTAGAAATTATCGTCCGCGAACATCAAATTTTTCACATTCTAATTATAGTAACTCAAGAAATAATCAAAATTACGCTAACTCTTTTGCACCACGCAATCAACCACAATTTCCCTTCAATAGAGGTCAACAATCTACTTCTTTTAATAGTTCTCGTCAAAACTTTTCTGCAATTCCAATTTTCCAACTCCCTATACCTCAACTTTACAACAAAATCAACATCAATATCCTCAAGTAACAAATTCTACTGAAATACTTCATAATGAAAAACAAACACCGTCAACATCAAAAATGTCTTCAACGAATTTTAAGTCTTCTCCACCGATTTTACTTTCTCTAAATAATGACAAATTAGACATAATCCAATTACCAATAGGTCCTTCCATAAATCCTATCATACAACTCATTGTTGATACAGGAGCAGATGTTCTCTAATAAAAAGCTCTAAAGTCAATGAAAAAATTACAATTAACACCGATACAATAATAGAACTGTTACATTACTATTCTAACAATCTGACACCGTTCAAACCGAAGGCTAATGCTGCGTACCGATTACGAACGACCAAGGTCACCTACGACCGTCCGTCCGAACGTCGTTCGTAATCAAGGACCGATGACAGAAGGCTCCGCCGCCGCTCGCGCCAAGGCCGACCGGCCGAACGTCGTGCAAGTGCACGAACCGGCGAGAGAACAAGGGCGTTCTCTCTCATGCGCGTACGACAGTACGGGGGTAGTTGACCAGCCAATGGCAGGGCCAGGATGGCCTGGTTTTACCCTGGTCATAAACTACCCCCGTATAAATAGAGGTCCAAATCAGGACAGAATTCACAACCAAGCCCGACCGCCGAACAGATCAGACGCATCCAAGTACGCAGATTCTAGCCAAATCGTCGCACTCGACTTACCGCTTGCTGTTGCCGTTTTCTCGGACTTGTTACCTGCTACAGGTCCAAGGCCGAACACCGTTGAACGTGCTTTTTAGCACGCTAGCGAGCTAATATTCAACCGGCAGTTGTCACTGCCGCCGCCGACGCTGTACCGCCGCCGCATCGTTAAACCAGGAGGTTTAATTTCCAAGGTCATCGACTATTGCCCCGCCGATTTATAGGTAAGAAAACTTTAATTAATTACAAACTAACCAACAGTCTTGGGGACCGAGTACGCAACGTCCCCTTGTACTTCTACGTTCCCTACACCCCCCACCCCCCGTTACTAACAGTCTTCGCATTTTTAATTCAACCACGCCCACCCAAGGACAGTTTTCGTTCTTTCGCCAGCCATTCTCGAAATGGCTACCTCCGAGAGCCCCGCACTCTTGGAGGGTCTTTCCTACGCGGAAGTAATGGCCGCCATCAGCGACCTTCAGTCGAAGATCGCAGTCTTGACAGACTACGCGCGTCGCCTTTCTAGCGACGCATCCCCTACCCCAATGGTAGAAGACTCATCCCCGAGTACTTCCGCCACCCCCACCACCTCCCAGACTACTGATAGTTCAGCGCCGCCCCCCGCCACCGCCGACGGCTTTTCAAAAGTCGCAAAACGGCGATCCAAACGCAGGAAGATAACGCCTTTCCTGTCATCTTCCTCCTCTTCATCCGGCTCGGATTCAGAATCCGAACAACCGAACCGCTCCACCCAAGCACCACCCCCCGTCGTCATCCGCCAAAAGTCTCTTTGGCCAAAAATCCGCCGTGCCATGGAGAGTAATGGCATTTCCGACCGCCGGACAATTAACACGTCCGACTCCATTAGGGTCTACCCCAAGGCCATTGACGATTTCCGTCGTTTAACCTCGTTCCTTGACGAAGCCAAGGTCGAGTTTTCCACGAACCAGCTCCGCCAGGACAGAGACCTTCATGTCGTCCTTCGCGGGGTCTGTGAGACCATCCCCATTGAAGACGTCGAAATCGAACTCTCCAACAAAGGTTTCGTCATCCGTGGCGTCCACCGCATGTCAAACGGTGGTAAAATCTGGCCACTTGTTTCCGTCCGCCTCGACCGCACCGCCCCAAATTCCAAGGCAATTTTCGACCTTGGTAAGCTCTGTGGGCTCAACATTAAAGTTGAGCCAAAAAGGGCAACCAAAGACATCCCCCAATGCCGCCGCTGTATGAAATTCTTTCATACAGCCAACTACTGCCACGCAGCATTCGTCTGCGCTTTCTGTGGTCGTAGCCATGCCACTGCCGAATGCAAGGCGAAAGACAGGAAGGACGCTTCTCCTACCTGCGCCAACTGCAAAGGCAGTCACCGTGCCACCTACCGCGGCTGTCCCAAGGTTCCGAAGAGGACCACCCCCCAAACCAAAACCTTAACTCCGGTTGCTCCAAAAGCAACCAAACCGGCCAATCTCCCTTCGGTTACCCCAGCAACAGTGCCCCTCACCAAATCCTATGCCAGGGCAGTCAGAGCAGCCCCCCCACCCCCCAACCAAAAACGTAACCCAACCCCGAGCCAAACTTCAGCAAAAACAACCACCCCGTCCCTTCAGGACAAAATCCAGGCTATCGTCCAGACAATGGTAGCCAGTTTAGTCGCCGTCCTTCAGACACCCACCAATGTCTAACACCGCCCACCCCAATAATCTTCGTATAGTTACCTGGAATGCCAATGGCATTAGAGGTAAAATGACTGAATTCGAAAACTTCCTCGAAGAAAAGTCGATCGGTGTTGCCTGCATCACCGAAACTCGCCTTTCCCACCGTCTCAATCTTTTTGCTCCAAACTTCACGGCTTTCAGAAAAGACCGTGAAAACTCTAACGGCGGTGGTGTAGCCATTCTTGTTAGGAACACCATCAAACACAAGCCTATTCCCCTGGCTACTGATTCATTTGAAGCAGTTGGCATTGAAATCTCATTAACTTCAGGTCCCATCAGAATAATCTCCTTCTACTCCCCCCCAGACGACTACGATCTTTCAGATCTTCAACTTCTACTCCCCTCCAATGTCTCGACTATTGTCGCAGGCGATTTCAATGCCAAGCACACCTCTTGGGGCTGCCGATACAACAACACCAAGGGCATCACACTTCTTGCCAAATCTCTTGACTTCGATTTAACAATCGAAGCCCCTCCAGCACCCACACACTTTCCAGATGCACAAAATCTCCTTCCTGACATCCTCGACATTTTCGTCACAAGAAATGTCAATCTTTCCACCGATCCTGCCGTCCTTAGTGAACTCAGCTCGGACCACTACCCTGTCCTAATCGAAATCGGCCGCCCAAACTTCAACCCCCCAAGGCTTACAACCTCGTTAGACTGGCTACATCTCCGTTATATCCTTGAAACATCTTCTTTTAAGTGCACTCAAATTCGCACAATACCGGAACTCGATGAGGCTGTAAATCTCCTTTCAAACGAGATTACCAGCGCAGTCGAGCGCTCCACGACCTCCCGGCCCCTCTCTGCCCCCGCCAAAGATCTTCCCGCAGACATCCTTGACCTCCTTAAGAGGAAAAACAGGACTCGCCGTCTGTGGCAAAGACACCGAATTCCCGCACATCGTGCCGAACTAAACGCCCTTCAGCGAGAACTCAAAACTCGCCTAACCGAATTCCGCAGCGCATCCTTTGACGACTACATCGCTCAGGCGGAAACACATCCCCAAAGCACTTGGAAAGTCATCCGTTCTCTTCGAAACAGAGCTCCCCATCTCCCGCCACTTAAACACAACGGCTCCACCTATACCTCAGACGAGGAAAAACCTGCAATCTTCGCAGACTCCCTCTGTCTCCAGTGCTCCCCATTGCCAAGTCCTGTGGATCTAGCCGACTCTCACGAGCGCACCAAAGCCGTCTCTCAAAACTTCGTCCCTTCTGTTCTTGATTTCAAACACACCACCCCCCGCGAAATCTCCCTTACCATCCGTTCTCTGAAAAAGAGAAAAGCCCCTGGCGCCGACGGAATCCCCAACGGAGTCCTGAAGGTCCTGCCTCCAAAGCACTTAACAGCACTGTGCAATATCACAAACGCTATCATGCGGCTTCACCACTTCCCTCTGGTCTGGAAAGAAGCCACTGTTATCTGTCTCCCCAAAAAAGGGAAGCCCCTAAGCTCTCCCTCAAGCTACAGACCCATCAGCCTGCTCAGTTCGATGAGCAAAGTGGTCGAATCAATCCTACTTGACCGGCTCTTAGACCACGTGGAGCAAAACAACCTTCTCCCCGACTTTCAATACGGTTTCCGCAGGAAACACGGCACCGGTCACCAACTCCTCCGCGTAAGCGAATTCATCTCTGATAACCTTAACAAGCGTCGTCACACCTCCATGCTTCTTCTTGATGTCCAACAGGCCTTCGACCGAGTCTGGCACGAAGGCCTTATCTCCAAACTCATCGCCCTTAACATTCCGCACTTCCTAATCGGGGTTATCAGATCCTTTCTCACCGACAGAAGCCTTCGCGTCCGCGTTGGCTCTGCTCTATCAGACAGCAAACCAGTCACAGCCGGTGTCCCACAGGGCTCCAAACTATCCCCCATTCTCTTCAACCTATTTTGCGCAGACATGCCCTCCCACCCCTCAATTCTGACTGCTCTTTATGCTGACGACATTGCCCTACTAAACTCCGACCAAACCATTCTCAACAGCACCTCCCGAATCAACAAATTTCTACCCCTGCTCCTAAACTGGTATCGAAAGTGGAAACTCTCCATTAACGAGACCAAATCGGAGGCAATCTTCTTCTCACACAGAACTCGGAAACCCCCTTCTATAGTAGTCAACAACCGCCCTATCAAATGGAGCAACTCCGTAACCTACCTAGGCGTCGTTTTCGACCGAACCCTGAACTGGAGACGCCATATCTCAGCCACTCGATCCAAGGTTATAGGTGCATTCATCGCACTCAAACCTTTCTTCCGGAACAAATCCATCTCCCATCAGACTAAAATCCGTGCGTTTAACGCAATCATAGGAAGCATTTGCTCCTATGCCATTCCCGTCTGGGGCAGCGCCCTTCCCCACCGCCTCCAACTCCTACAAGGCACTTACATGCGGATCCTTCGCTCCGTATTAGACTATCCCTGGTTCGTCAGAAATATCCAAATTCTGAAGGAAACCGGTTTAACTTCTCTCCCCGATGTCGCAACCAGATTCGCGGCAAACCTCCGGACCTCAGTGTCAGGCCATCCAAACCCGTCCATCTCGACACTTTCAAACTATGCCCCGAAACCAAACGACCGTTTCAGAAGGCCCTGCCACCTTCTAACTTGAGCCGTCCTTTTTAGCTCGTTCGACGCTTCTTCTCTAGCTTCGCTCTTCAGCGCGAGTGCCCACCCAACTTTCAGTGGTGGGCCACCGACCATCTTCAACTACTCCCAAACACTCCCGACTCACAAACAACCCTCCTCCCAACTCAATCCACTCCCCACTCCCCCACTTTTCCACGTTTCTCCCGGGGAATCAGAACCTTCTGGTTGACCTTCCTTCTCGAGCAGGGTTTTTAGTCAGTAAGAATCTGACACTACCCCCCCTCAGGGGGTGCCTATGCAAGGTTTTCCCTGCTCGAGACAAAACTAAACAAAAAAAATAAAAAAAAGGACAGAATTCAGAACCTCCGTGGCTCTCACTAGCTCTCGAGCTATCTAGCTTCTCAGCTATCCTTAGCGCCCTGCGCTACCCATTAGCGACTTTTGGCGCTATCCATAAGCAGAATCGACGCTCGTCGATATATATATATATATATATATATATATATACATATATACATATATACATATATAATTCATCGCATCTACGGTCCTCGCCGGCCGTAATCTTCGCAAGCAGCCACCGACGGCCTTGAACAACCGCCATCGTCACCGTTGAACACCGGCCTTGATTTCTGTCATTGGACCAGTCCTCGACCGCCACCGCCGCCTGGATGCCCCGCGCCGGACGAAAGGTCCGCGAATTCCGAGAGCGCCAGAAGAGGGACAAGGACCGCCGCCGCGCCGCCGACCAACGCCGCCGCCGACCCGACGTCAGGCCCCACGAGGAAAATTATCACCGTGACCTTGACGACATCTTTCGACAGCTCGAGCAAGTCTACGCGCCGAACCTGTGGTATTCCGCCGCCGCGGCGCCCAAGGTCGCGCCGTTACCGACGACGCCTGACGCTCTCCGACGCCCACCGAACGTCCCATTGCCGACGACAAGGTTCCTGTGGGAGTCCTTGCCGCCCCTGCCATCACCGCCGCCGCCATTGCTCTCCCCATTGCCGCCTACACCGCCAAGGACGTCCGCGCCGCAGTGTTTCGTCCTGATGGACCGCGTACGACGCCGGCTGTAGAACGAACAATTATTATTTTTCTTTTGTGCTTAGATTTTATTCCTAGTTTGTTTTAATGTACATATATCATAGTTCTAAATGTAAATATTGTTTGTAGTTTCTGTTTTTTTTTTGTTTCTTAGACTTTGTATAATTACGCTTCTAGATTTAATAACTTAGAATAAATCGCTTAAAACCACACCAGACCTCTCATTGCTCAGGAACTCCGTGGCCAAATATTTTGTCCCCCTCGGACTGCGTCGAAATACGCGGACCGCCGCCAGAACGCGGTACCGCCTACGCCTCCAACGAACGACGCCCCGAGCGAACGGCGACAAATCTCTCACGCATTTCATGTCGTACCAGACGATTTCCCGATACAAAGTGATGGTATTTTAGGGCGTGACTTTATGCAGACACACAAAGTCAAATTAGATTACGAAAAAGAAGTAATTCATTTTGATAAAACACAATGGAAAATACTCCCGTCACAAAAAGAAACATACATACCGGCTCGTGCAGAAACATTGCTCAGTAGTTACGCGAACATAAATAACACTATAGGAATTTCATTATTAAAAAAAGTTAATGATAAAGTATACTTAGGTGCTTGCTTAACAAAATCTGAAAATGATAAATGTATGATCAGTGTCATTAACCTTTCTGAACATGATACACGTATTCCTCAACCAAAAATTAATTTAATACCAATTACCACATTCTTAGTATCAGATAATATACCAAATACTAATAAAAGCAATGTCATTTCTAGAATACAAAATTTACAATCTTGTTTGAAAACAGAACACCTTAACTCTGAGGAAAAAAATCTCTTTTAGAAATTTGTGAATCTTTTCATGATATTTTTTATTTAGAAGGAGATGTCCTCACATGCACCAATGCAATCACACATAAAATTCCAACAGAATCTAATCACCCCCCAATAAACACAAAACCATATAGACTTCCCCAAACACAAAAGAAAGTTATTGTAGAATATACAAAAAAAATGTTAAAAGACGGAGTGGTATCTCCCAGTTCGAGCCCCTGGAATAGCCCTTTACTTGTCGTTCCCAAAAAACCGGGCGCCGATGGACAACCCAATTTTCGCGTTGTTGTAGACATTAGGAAGTTAAATAATATAACCGTAGGTGATTCCTTCCCGTTGCCTAATATTACTGATATTTTGGATCAATTAGGAAATTCGCACTATTTTACAACCTTAGATTTAGCTAACGGATTTCATCAGGTACCCAGGATGAAAAAGATAAGGACAAAACTGTTTTTAGTACCCCCCACAGTAATTTCTCTTATAATCGGATGCCTTTTGGAGTTAAGGGAGGTCCAGCAACATTTCAGCGTCTAATGAATACAGTTTTAAGTGGACTAAATGGGATTAAATGCTTCATTTATTTAGACGATATTGTCATTTATGCTAGAAATTTAGAAGAACATAATTCAAAATTATCCGAAATTTTTCAAAGATTAAGACAATATAATCTCAAAATTAACCCAACTAAATGTGATTTTTTAAGGAAGGAAATTATTTACTTAGGCCATTGTACAGTCGTACATCATCATTATTATATATTTCAATTATAATATTTTTTATTTAGCTATACATACTTATTTCAAATATCATCGTACAATTTAACAATAAATAGGTAGAGAGTATAAAAACAACTTTGGGTATAAGTTTCACTAATTTATTGGTCAATACTCAATAATATTATTTCGACATTCACGTCATTTTCAAGAGTAATATGAAATTATACTACTCTTGAAAATGACGTGAATGTCGAAATAATATTATTGAGTATTGACCAATAAATTAGTGAAACTTATACCCAAAGTTGTTTTTATACTCTCTACCTATTTATTAAATATGGTGTTTCACAATAAATGCGATAAAAACAGTATTTCTATTAATTTAACAATATTTCAAATTTTTTAGGTTACTTTATTTACGTTCTTGGTTGGTTCAGTTACCAGTTTTGTATCTATTTTTAGACTTTATTGCCCTTCAGGTACATTTTCGGTCGCTTACAGGCCATTTTCACCCTCCACCTTTAGGAGGCCACTTTTAGGTTTAAGCTAGTTTATAAATGTTAATGTTGTTCAAGACGTTGAAAAGATAAGTTCATTTTGTATTTTAAGTAAATAAACCGTTAAATCAGTGCAGCATTCTATTATTATATTTCGCATCAAACGGTTAAATCTGATAAAAATAGTTGCATCGAATTAAATTATTTAATAGACGTGCAACGTACAGAACACTGTACATATATTAATTGGTCCTTCGAGCCGGATATAACCGTGATATCGTCGTTTTGTTTTATACGTAATAAAAAATCATTCGCACAACCGCCGTTTCGGACTCTCGCAACCGACGGATAAGGTGCATATTTTTCAAACTTCAAACAAAATCAACGTCTACATTCAGCAGTGTACTACGACGCAGCCGTTTTGGAATTCGTCATCAATTACGAGAGAATTATCCATCGGAATAGTGGACACATTAACGAACAACACAACTCCAAGCAGTTCAAAGGTTACAACTATCTTGTCGCAGCATCTTCGAAAGTAAGAATTTTGATTTACCTTCCATTACTCTTTCCTACGTTATTACATATTATATTAGATTATATTGCTTCTATTTCGTTAATCTCATTATTTAATTTAAATTTCAAAATGACTGCTGAAACAGAAAGGGCATTAATCAAACAACGTGGTATTGAAAAGGGTAAACTGACACGCCTCCAAACTTACTTAAATTCACAGGAAAATTTCACCATTCCTGTATTAGAATCACGCAAAATTAAATTGGACGAATATTATAATAATTGGTGTAATATATAAAATGAAATCGAAAATTCTGTTGAAGACATAGATTACGACAAAGATAGGGCAGAAATAGAGAATGTTTATTTTTCATGTGCCGATATAATAAACGAACAATTGTATAATTTAAACTTAGCAAATAGTTCATCTGCTCATAATACTGAAATTGTTGAAAATCCCAATCAAAATATGTGGCAAAATCCTAATCAAAATGTATCGCAATTAATCCTACCTAAAATTAATATCAAGCAATTTAACGGGGACTTTATCGAATGGCACGGTTTTTATGACACGTTTAGGTCACTGGTCCATGATAGTACGGCGATCACACCTATTCATAAATTTCATTTGCTCAAATCATACTTAGTCGGTGATGCCTCCACAGTTGTTGATTCATTAAATGCTTCTGAGGAAAATTATCTGGTTGCATGGAATCTTTTACAAAAACGGTTCAATAACCCATGTAAAATTATTAATTGTCATTTACAAGCACTTTTTGAATTACCAGAAGTCACAAGGGATTCGGCGCCAGCATTAAGATCTTTAGCTGAAAAGGCTGAAATGCACGTTAATGCATTAAGGGCATTGAATCAGCCGGTAGATTGGCATGCAATGTTAATTTATATAATTTCATCAAAATTAGATAAACAAACCTGTTTAATGTGGGAACGTTCACTAGAAGAAGATATTATGCCAACCTTTGACAATTTCATTTCATTTTTGCATAAAATATCTCGAGATTCACAGCCAGTTTCCTTACTTAAAACAACAAGTGACAGATACAAATCCAATCAATTGATTCAAAAAAGAACATTTCAACAACATAAACGCGATACACATTCGCATATAATTGCACAATCAAATTTAAAATGTCCTGTTTGTACACAAGGACACTACATACACAGTTGCGAAAACTTCTTAAAATGACAACCTCAGCAAAGGTTAGAAGCTGCTAAAAATTCACAAATCTGTATAAACTGTCTTAAAACGGGTCACAAAACTTCCTTGTGTAAGTCCAGTTCATGTAAAAAGTGTCACGGTAGACACAACACTCTCCTTCATTTTAGCAAAAATCCAGCACAAAATAACATTAGCACCGCACAATCTAATATTATAATGAGCCTTCTACGTCAACCTTTACTACAATTCAAGGTAATGAAGTTCTGTTATCTACTGCACGTATAATT
Organism: Agrilus mali; assembly: GCA_029378335.1. Lineage (NCBI taxonomy): Eukaryota > Metazoa > Arthropoda > Insecta > Coleoptera > Buprestidae > Agrilus > Agrilus mali. Next base: position 19,845,883 of record CM055655.1, on the reverse strand, counting down.
GTACTTGATAATAAAAATAGGGAAAAAGAGTGTAGGGTTCTGTTAGACGGTGGTTCACAGTCTAATTTTATGACTGAAAGACTAGCAAATATTTTAAATTTAGAAAAAAAGGTAATTTACCTACCTGCTTCTGGACTAGGACAGTCTCAAAATATTATTAGGTATAGTGTTGAAACAACCATCAAGGATAAGACGAACAATTTTGTAGAACAACAAACATTTTTAATATTACCTGTAATAACTTCTAAATTGCCTTCACGTTTCATTGACCGCAAAGGTTTAAATATACCAAAAAATTTACGTTTAGCTGATCCAGATTTTCACAAACCCGCAGAGATTGATATGCTATTGAGTGAATATATTTTCTATAAATTATTATGTGTGGGTCAAATTAGGTTAGCAAATGAAACGACTGTATTACAAAAGACTAGATTAGGCTGGCTAGTGTCAGGTAAGGTCAACACAAATTCATTAAACTCCACACATTGTCACTCCACTGTTACCCTAGATACACAATTAGAAAAATTTTGGAAATTAGAAGATTGTTCAACTTCTGTTACAAAACCTTTATCAAAGGAAGAAACAGCATGCGAGATACATTTTCAGAATACTGTAAACCGTGATCACACAGGACGTTACCTGGTTCGGCTACCCTTTAACGAAAATCAAAACAAACTAGGAAATAGCTATAATTCAGCTGTAAAACGCCTTCATTCATTAGAGAAAAAATTTACACACAATCCAAATTTACAACATGTGTATTGCGAATTCATGAACGAATATATAAATTTAGGCCACATGTCCAATATAACTAATACCACTTTTAAAAACTCAGGGTTCTATTTACCACACCATTCAGTAGTCAAGGAAACGAGTACTACAACTAAGATAAGAGTAGTTTTTGATGGGTCATTAAAATCTGACACTGGATTTTCATTAAATGATACACTAATGGTTGGTCCTACCATCCAAGAAGATGTTTTTTCAATGATTATTAGATTTCGCACGCATACGTATGTATTAACAGCAGACATAGAAAAAATGTTTAGGCAAATTAATGTTCATGCAGAAGACACACTTTATCAAAAAATTTTTTGGCGCAATAGTCCTGACAAACCCATTCAAACATACCAGTTAAACACAATTACTTATGGTACTACATCTGCTCCCTTCTTAGCGGTCAGGTGCCTTAAGCAATTAGCAATCGATGAAGGCGAGAAATTTCCTTTAGCCGCTTCCGTTTTAACTAATGATTTTTTAACTGGTACGTCTACAGTAGAAGAAGCTTACAAACTAAGGAATGAATTAATTCAATTATGTCATTTAGGTGGATTTAACTTGCGTAAATGGTCTTCAAATGAACCCTCATTATTACAAGATTTAGAACATATTTCAAATGAAAATGGTTTTTATCTGGATTCAACTTCAAATAAGAAAACGTTAGGCATATATTGGGATCAGAAAGATGATAGCATTAAGTATAATGTTCCTAACAATCAGCCGTGTGTTACCCCTGTTAGCAAACGTACAATTTTATCACAAATATCTCAAATTTTTGACCCATTAGGGTTATTAGGGCCAGTTATTATTATAGCCAAGTTGATTATGCAACAGCTATGGCTTTGTAAACTTAGTAGGGACGAATCAATTCCTCAAAATATACACAATTCATGGTTGCAATATCGAAAGCAACTTTACCTTTTAAACAATTTCAAGCTTCCTCGTTGTTTAACTAATAATTCCATCACCAATCAACTTCATGGCTTTTGCGATGCCAGCGAAAAAGCGTATGGAGCATGCATATATTTAAGATCAGTAGATGCTTTAGGTTATGTTACAGTACGGTTGATATGCGCTAAATCAAGGGTCGCACCATTAAGAACGACTTCACTCCCACGACTCGAGTTATGTGCAGCAGTTCTATTGATCAAATTATTAAAAAATACTAAAATTGCCCTTAAACTCGATTTCAATTCTATTCATTTGTGGTCCGATTCAACAATAACATTACATTGGATAAATACGGAACCCTATAAACTAAAAACATTTGTAAGTAATCGAGTCGCGGAAATTCAATATCATTCTAACCCTAAGGATTGGTCACATGTGCCTTCAGAAGATAACCCTGCCGATTACATTTCACGCGGCCAATTACCATCTGAATTTTTGCATACTAAAGGTTGGGTTCAAGGTCCAGATTGGCTTTTACAAGAGGAACAATGTTGGTCTCACAACATCATTTTACCAAATATAAACATTCCGGAACAAAGAACTACAACTGTACTAATAGTTAACACCAACTGTTCCGACTTACTTCATAGGTTTTCATCTTTTTACAAATTACAGAGAATATTTGCATGGGTGCTACGATTTATAACAAATTCTCGTAAAATAACAAAATTATCAGGGGTACTATCAATTCATGAATTAAACAAAACACATGATAGATTATTAATTTTACTGCAAGGTGAGACATTTACAAAGGAAATAAGTCAATTGAAAAACGGAGTGATTAATAGTAAAAACAGTATAAATAATCTTAATCCATTTCTAGACAGTAAGGGAATTTTGCGAGTCGGTGGCAGGCTGAGAAATGCTAACAAATGATTTTCTAAAAAACATCCCATAATATTACCACGTTCTCATCACATTACTCGCTTAATTATTCAGAGAGAGCACATTAAACAAATGCATGCAGGAACCTTAGCTACTCTAAATTCAGTAAGACAAACTTATTGGCCAATAGACGGGAAAAACACCACACGACACATAATTCGCAAATGCATGATTTGTTTTCGATCAAAGCCGCGTTTAGACAGCAATTACATAATGTCTGATCTACCACAAAGTAGATTCAATGCAACTAGACCCTTCCAGAACGTCGGTATCGACTATTGTGGACCATTTTTCATTAAAGAAAAAGAATTCAGAAACACAAAAAAGATAAAGGTTTACGTTGCGGTTTTTGTATGTTTTTTGACAAAGGCAGTTCATTTAGAACTTGTAGGAAATCTGTCATCTGAATCATGCCTTTCAGCGATTAAACGTTTCATAGGTAGAAGAGGTTGCTGTAAAAATATTTATACGGATAATGCCACAAATTTTGTTGGGGTAAGAAATCAATTAAAAGATTTATACCAACTTGTACAGTCTGAGGAGCACAATAATAAATTAATAACAGAGCTCGGCGCAAGAGAAATTAATTGGCATTTTTCTACTCCAGGTTCTCCCCACTTTGGTGGATTATGGGAGGCTGCAGTTAAGTCTTTCAAATACCACTTTGTACGTGTAGTAGGTGAAACATTATTTAGTTACGAATAATTTTACACTTACATTGTCGAAATAGAAGCAATATTAAACTCTCGTCCTTTGACCCCATTATCCTCAGACCCAAACGATCTTGAATGCCTTACTCCGAATCATTTCCTTATTGGTGAGTCAATTTCTAACCTACCTGAAGAAGATGTCACACAAACACCATCCAACCAACTGTCTGCTTGGAAGCATATTCAAAAAATCAAACAACATTTCTGGGCACGATGGTACAAGGAGTACCTAAATGAATTACATGTCCGCAGCAAATGGCATACTTCGCATAATTCCACAGATCTAATCAAGGTTGGAACCCTAGTCATCCTAAAGGATGATAATCAACCTCCACGATATTGCAAGATAGGACGAATAGAGAATGTTCATCCTGGAAAAGACAATGTTGTCCGCGTAGTGACTGTTAAAACCGTGAATGGTTCATTTACGCGAACAGTGAAAAAGGTGTGCGTGCTGCCAATTTCGCAGTAATTTAATATAGTTGTTTACTAATAAATTTCATAGTTTAGCATTTTCTAATTCGTTAAGTAATAGTTATTGTCTAATACGTTATTTGTTGTTATTATTGGACATTTGTGTTTTCTTCACTTGCTCTTGTTGAACATTGTAGTTCAAGGCGGCCGGAATGTACAGTCGTACATCATCATTATTATATATTTCAATTATAATATTTTTTATTTAGCTATACATACTTATTTCAAATATCATCGTACAATTTAACAATATTTCAAATTTTTTAGGTTACTTTATTTACGTTCTTGGTTCGTTCAGTTACCAGTTTTGTATCTATTTTTAGACTTTATTGCCCTTCAGGTACATTTTCGGTCGCTTACAGGCCATTTTCACCCTCCACCTTTAGGAGGCCACTTTTAGGTTTAAGCTAGTTTATAAATGTTAATGTTGTTCAAGACGTTGAAAAGATAAGTTCATTTTGTATTTTAAGTAAATAAACCGTTAAATCAGTGCAGCATTCTATTATTATATTTCGCATCAAACGGTTAAATCTGATAGAAATAGTTGCATCAAATTAAATTATTTAATAGACGTGCAACGTACAGAACACTGTACAGCCATATTATTACAGAAAATGGTATTAAACCAGATCCATTCAAAATAGAATGTGTAGTTAATTTTCCGATACCCAAATCTGAACGAGACGTTAAAATTTTTTTTCTCGGGTTAGTAGGCTACTACCGGCGTTTTGTAAAAGATTTCTCCAAAATTGCGAAACCTCTTACACAACTTTTAAAGAAAAATACACCGTTTGTTTGGAATAAATCCTGTGACTTAGCATTTAATATTTTAAAAGACCAAATAACATCTCCTCCACTTTTACAATATCCGGATTTCACTCAACCCTTTTTACTAACCACAGATTCAAGTTATTTCACCGTAGGCGCTATTTTATCACAAGGAGAAATAGGTAAGGACCCACCAATTGCTTTCGCTAGTCGAACTTTAAACAAAGCCGAACAAAATTATTCCACGACAGAAAAAGAGATGCTTGCCATTACTTGGGCGGTAAAACACTTTCGACCCTATCTATTCGGCACTAAATTTAAAATTTTAACAGACCACAAACCACTCACGTATGTTTTTAACGTTAAAGACCCGGGATCCCGTCTTATACGTTTTTGAATTAAATTAGAAGAATACGACTACTCAATAATATACAAAGCTGGAAAAAATAATACTAATGCAGACACCTTAAGTAGGATAATATTACATGCTAACGATTCTATTATAACAGACTATAATGAATTTAAAGAATACCCTAAAAATAACGTCATTATCAATTCAAACATTATCACCCGTCAAGGAGACATATTATCAGCAAAGGAACCAATGGTAATAATTATCTCCAAAGATTTTAATAGTACGCTATATAAATATTTTCCGAAAAATACATTACCTGAACAAATTTTCAATAACCTTCCATCTAATTTGAAAAATTTAACTGAAGGTGATATACTTCAAATTGAATCAAATAATTCAAAAGCGTTTTTATTAATCGATAACGACAGCTTTTTCAGTAAACCAAATTACCAAAATATCTGGCAATGCTTTCTAAAACTCACAGTACACTTTAAATCACGCATATCAATTATCGTTTCTACAATTTCATTATTCTCATTGCCTTAATTGGGAAATTATAAACCCCATGTTACGTTATCTCTTTAAAGATACAAATATAACAATTAATCTTTATAGTAATAATATTATCACTCCTAAAACACAAGAAGTGCAGCAAATTTTAAATGAATTTCATTTGAACCCTTATGGAGGTCATCAAGGCGTATTACGAAGACGATGCTACATATTACAATAAGAAAATTGACGAATTCACTAAATCAGAACACACAACAATTTAACTTTTAAAAGAACAAACTAAAGTAGTTAAATCAACAATTTTAAATTTTAACGAAACAATCGGCTCACTTAATTTTAATGAAAAAATTTTAAAAGAAAATATTAAAAAACTCTCTGACCATGCTAATCAAACTAATCTCGAAATTAATAAGTTGCAATTTAAACTTGATTTGGATGAACATATTTCAATGTGCACGCTTATGCTTAACCAGCTACAGCTAGAAATTATGACTTTAGTTAATGCAGGCTTAATGGCAAAACGAGGACTACTTCATCCCGCATTTTAAGCCCAAAACAATTAATTAATGAGCTTATTTCTGTGAGTGAAACCCTTCCACACGGTTTGGACTTCCCAGCACCCTTAAACATAGACAATGCCAACCTAATTTTAAATGCTATAGAGCTTGCAGTTTATTATGAAAATAAAAATTTAGTTTATGTGATTAATATCCCTTTACTCGAATCTGAAATTTTTCACTTACTAAAAATTTCGCCGTTTCCAGTACCTATTGAAGGAAATAAATTTCTCCTAATTAAGCCATCTTCAAAATTTGTAGGTTTAAATGAAAATAAACAACATTTTATTCAAATTTCGGAAGCTCAATATAGCAATTGCGTACACCTTACGAACTCAAAATTTATTTGTCCTCAAGAACAGCCTGTTCTCATTTCTCATCTTAGCAGTAATTGTGAAATTCAACTTTTTTTATCACCATCAAAATTTCCCACAACTTGTGACAAAAGAATTATACAATCCGATAACGCTATTTTTATAAAATTAAATTTTCAAAACACCTGGTTATCGCAGTTCCCAAACAGGAAAGTCTAACTATTTCTTGTTCTGATGAGAAAATTCCTTCAGATATACTACTAAAAGGTTTAGGAGGCATCACTATACGAAAAAAATGCAAAGGCTACAGCAAATCGGCAATGTTAGTCTCGAACAATAATTTTTACAGTTCCCTTGTGTTCAATGAATTTGTGCCTCAATTAGAACTTGAAGATGAGTGTTGTTCAAAGTTTAAAATACAAAAAATTAACATCAGTGCGATTAACTTGGACAATAGTTACAAACTAATTTCGCGACATTTATATGATTTAAACATTGCTAGTCACAAACTTGATGACATTGAAAAACTTACAGACGATTTGGAAAAGCAGGTCAATAATTCTCAACACACATCCCCTATTTCCGTCATTTCATATTTACTAGCAATAAGTTTTGTTTTGTATTTAGTGTATAAGCTTTTTAGATATTTAAGAAATACAAAGAATAAATCTATATGCTGCGGAATAATACCTAACGTTTGCATAAAAGTAAATCAAAATATTAGTAAAGAACCTCTTGTTCAATATAGTAGACGTAGAGAAATTCAAATTGAAAAACCTTAAAGTATACGTTTTCAATCACCACCTGACAGTGACTCAGATTATGAATATACAATAAAACTATTACCTAGCAATATTTCTCCGCCAGCAATAGGTTATTCTGTCAGAAAATTAAAAAACAAAAAAAAAATTAGAAATTTTATTTTACCTTAAATTTATTAATCATAGATATATATACAGAAAATAAACTTGTATTCCATAACATAGTAGAATAAGGCTAATATGTGTATTTACTTTTACAGCATAGTTTTAATTTTTAGAGCTTTTCTGTCGTTTCACTCCATAAAACCTCTTTTTGCAGGGGGAGGTGTTGTAACCATACTTATTTCTATTTTTATATTGTTATAACGCTATATTATTTATATCTTTGCGTTATCCCTATCCTTCCCAGAAATACCGACAACCGTTCTTTTCACATACTAACAATACCTACTATTAAAATCTCTCTTAAACAGCTTTTTAGAAAATACTTCTTTATTACAACTTCTACAAGCACACTACTTTTTTCAACTAACAATAACTTTTTATAAATCTCTTTCGCTTCGGTACTTCTGCTATTATTTATTATTTATATTATCTTGAACCGTCAACCCATCCCAAATTTATAACACCCCTTTTAAACATTCCTTTAGGTACGCTTTTTCTTTTGCCGATGTGCACATTTATAGTTTTATTGTACCCCAAGGTTACATCTCTCTGTGCCAAGTACCTACCCCTGCCTATGGCTATTTTTTGCATTCCATTCATTATCTAAAACTTGTTGAGACCCACTACTACCACTTAACCCAGTAGGTAGTGGGATAAAATTATTAAAAAGGGAGGATTCTACAAAAAACGACAAGAAAGATCGATCGATAGAAAGATAGATATATAGACAAATATATAGAATAGAATCGAAATAAAATAGATAAGAACAGATCAGATAACTCAGAGAAGAAGAAGAAACTTGGGTGTTTCATTCCCACCAATATTGGTGGGCGGGCTGTCCCCCCCAGCCTACACTCTTGTGCAAAGTCGGGGGGGGGGGTAGGGCGGAAGGCCCTCTTCAGCCTCCTTCAGGAATCGTGGGAATGGGTGGGTGGTGGTGTGGGGGAAGAAAGATGAGACGGACGAAATGAAGACAGAAGAGAAGTGAAAGACTATCTGTGGAATATTACTACCCCAGCATTTGCCTAAATGATCCAAGGAAACCACAGAAAAACTTGGACCAGAGTAGCCGGCCCCGGAATCGAACCGGTGACCTCCCGAATGCTAAGCAATGATCTAGACCACTTGACCATGCCGCTTGGTATAACTCAGAGAAAATAAACAAACAGTTTGTATAAATTAATAATAAACGAGATACAAAAAAGGTGAAGTGTATTCGTGTACTTTTAAGAACCTAGAAACCCAGGTTCCCAACAGCTTGTTCTTGTGGAGCTTCCCACTTCCATTCTACATTTTTCAGTAAAAGACCGCTTAACGGTTTAGCTATCATTGCATAGTTCTGGATGAACTTGCGAAAATATCCCATAAGACCCAGGAATTGTCGAACCTGGTGTACCGTGGTGGGTTTTGGAAATTGTGCTACAGCTTCCATTTTCTTTGGGCCCGGAGTAATTTCTGAATTACTTATTTCATAACCGAAGTATTCGATTTTTGTTTGAGCGAAGAAATATGTTTTTATGTTTAGGGTAAGACCGTGTGTTGCTTGAATATTTTTAGCACTTCCTCGAGGATTTCGAGGCTTTCAGAGAAACTGACCGCGGGTATTAATATATCATCTAAATAGACAAGTACTTTAGAAAATCTTAATTGGCCTAAAGCCGTATTGATCATTCTTTAGAATGCGGAAGGTGCGTTCATGAGCCCAAAAGGGACTCTCAAAAACTCATAATGGCCGTCTTGCGTAATAAAGGCAGTCAAATGAACTGACTCTGAGTCCATTGGAATAAGATAATAACCCGAAAAGAGATTTAGGCTTGTATAGTATTTAAACCCGGATAATCTTCGCAACTGTTCCTCGATTAACGGAAGCGGGTACTTGTCCGGAACAGTAATTTTATTAAGATCCCTGTAATTAACACAAAGTCTCATTTCGCCGTCTTTCTTTTTGACTAGCAAAACACGACTAGTGTATGCAGAGTGTGATTCGCGGATGATACCGTTTCGAAGGAGATTAGCAATTATTTCGCGTATTTTGTTTCGTTCGAAATCTGAAAACTGGCGGGGTCGATGAACAACGGGTTTGTCATTGATTAATGTAATTTTCATTTTTGTCAATGAGGTACTTCCTAATTCATTGATATTAGTAGCCACACACCCGGTATATTGATTTAATAAGTTTGTTAAAGATTGTATATGTTCTGGTTCATCTACACCTATGTTAATTGACGCTTTTTCGATAAGATTAGTATTTAACTAATCAACAACAGAGAAGGTTAACGATTTTCCTATTTTATTGTATGCCACGTCATATAGTTCAGTGAAATTTTGTCCTATGAGAACATCAGGCACCTTTAACACATTTGTCAACAACATAACACATTATATATTTCCGAATCGTATCAATGTTCACATTTACTGCCACGCAGTGTTTTGGTTGCAACTGGCTGCTTAACGTTACCAATATAGTAGGGGTTTCAATTTCTAATTTCTTAAGTTTAAGATGGTCCACTAATTTTCTGAAATTAAGGAACATTCACTTCCAAAGTCTATATAACATTTTACACAATGATTGTTTAACAAAATATTTTTGAAGAATTTTTCATTCGTATTTTAAACTTACATAATAAACGTTATATTCAATAGGTAGTCGAGATTTTGATTGTGTACACTGCCGTTTGGTATGTCCTGTTTGTTTGCATTTGTAGCAGCGCGGAGGTGATAAGTTTCGTTTATTAATTCCTGATGCTGATGCCCTTGAGGTGCCCGGCTTATCGCTTTTGATCTCAAGTTTCTTTTAATATTTGCGTCCAGTCTGCCCAATTTCTGCTGGAATCTGGTTTTAAACCAAGGCTCCATGTTTTGGCAACACCGGTTAGTTTTGATAAACCATAATGTTTAATTGTTATCTCGTCCCAGTCATACATTTCTCCAAAGTCTTCGATTTTTAAAATCCATTCTTCGATCGTTATGCTACTCTTTACGGGGTCGAATTCTGGTAATATTTGGTCGACGTTGGGGAAATATCTGGGGCCTGTTCGTCTCGATTCCTCAACCATGCTCGTCGCCGCTGGTGCATGTTCACTTGTATTTTCGACCGACATTTCGATTGAGTCACAAATTTTCCCGTGTTGCAGTCTAACCGTATAATAACAACAGTCCATAGACCGACACTAAAATCTGTCTTCCATACAAAAAAAATACGAAAACACGCAGTATACACCCGGACTTTTACGTATATCCCGCTCCTGAAAACTGTTGCACTTTTGTCAGGAAATGATAATGCGTATCATATATTTACAAATAAAAATATTGTGACGTGTTCGGTCACGGAAAACACAATTAACAAAACAAAACAACGAATTTATTTACTAACTAACTCGGTGTGAGTGTCTCGTCCGCTTTTATAGTCTTCTCAGCCTTTTTCTAGGGTATTCTACAGCCGTCTAGTAATCCAATTGTTTTCCCATTGATCTTTGCTGGTGTTTTCTAGATGTTTCAGGAAAGCCGAGAAAATTCCTTATGTAATCAGGGAAGATGTTCATTAATTATGCTCACACCAACTTAATTGGCAAGTACTCGTAACACTGCCCCCTTCTTAGAATTGATCGTCCCGATCAATGTCTTGACCTTTGTAGGGCGCCAAGCGGTCCAAGTGTACAACTTTTATCTTGGCCTTTGGTCCTCTCTGAATACGGTAGACCACGTCATTCAGCCTTCTGACCACAGTGTAAGGTCCTTCCCAGGCTCGCTGTAGCTTCGGTGAGCGTCCTTTCCGACGGACAGAATTGTAAAGCCACACCTGGTCCCCTTCTCTGAATCCTGTGCTGTTGGCTCTCCGGTCGTACCTGGTCTTCATGCGGTCACTCCCTACTTGGATTTTGTTACGAACGGCTCTATGGATGGTATCGAGTCGTTCCTCTAGCTGCTGTGCGTAGTCGGTAGCCGAAGGTCGCCGATCTTCTGGGTGTCCAAACCGGATGTCCATCGGTAACTTCAGCTCTCTTCCAAATAAAATGCTGGCTGGTGTTCTGCCGGTGGTCTCATGAACCGCACTTCGATAGGCCAACAGAACCAAAGGTATGTGCTGGTCCCAGTCTGTCTGGTGATCGTTGACAACCATTTTCAAATTGGTTTCCAGCGTCGCGTTATACCGTTCGACCATTCCGTCAGATTGTGGATGTAATGGAGTGGTCCTAGTTTTCTGTACTCCTAGCAGCTCACAGACTTCCCAGAATACCGTGGATTCGAAGTTCCGTCCCTGGTCAGAGTGTATCTCCATCGGAACTCCATACCGACTGATCCATTGGTTCACCAGCATTCCAGCGACCGTAGTAGCTTCTTGGTTTGGGATTGCGTACACTTCGGGCCATTTCCTAAAATAGTCCATCACTACCAAGATGTACTTATTGCCAGCAGCTGTTGTTGGGAATGGTCCTGCTACGTCCAGAGCTATTCTCTCAAATGGGGCACCAACATTGTATTGCTTCATTCGCCCTCGGCTTCGAGTCTGAGGTCCCTTGGCTGACGCACACGTTGGACACTTCCTACACCAATTTTCGACGTCTCTTCTACACTTTAACCAATAAAATCGCTCTCGCACCTTCTCCAACGTCTTTGTTACTCCGAAGTGTCCTCCACCAACACCTCCATGGACTTCGGTCAGCACCTCGTTGACTCTGTTCTTCGGGAGAACTACTTGATGTCGAATTTTAGTTCCGTCAGGGCTTTTCCACATTCGTTTTAGTACCCCATTTTCGACGATGAGAGAATCCCATAAGGCCCAATAGCTCTTCGTGATGGTACTCGTACTACTAATATCTGCCCAGGTAGGTCGTGCTGTTCCTGCCTTTTTCCACCGCAGTATCGGTTTAATGTCTTCGTCGTTGTCTTGGTCTTTCGCCAGGTCTTCGTTCTGCCAGTGTTCTTCAGGTTCCACCATCGTCTGACAGATCCTTGCCCAGTTGACTGGTTCCTTCTTTTCGGCGGCCATGTAATGTTTGCAGTTCTTCGAGCGTGGTCTTCGCGAGAGGGCATCAGCGTTACCATGTTGTTTTCCAGCACGATGCTCGATGCTGAAGTCGTATACTTGTAGCCGCTGTAGCCATCGAGCCAGTTGTCCCTCTGGGTTTTTAAATTGCAGCAGCCATTTCAGGAACGCATGGTCTGTCCTTAACAGGAATTTTCGTCCGTAGAGATACTTATGGAAATGTTCGAGAGTTTTGACGACTGCCAGCAATTCTCTACGGGTCACGCAATAGTTTCGCTCCGGCTTTGACAGTGCCTTACTGAAGTAGCCAATGACTTTTTCTTTTCCTTCCTGCATCTGCGACAGTACACCACCAATTCCTACATTCCTGGCATCCGTATCGACAATGAAGTCTGTGTCGAACTGTGGGTACGTCAGTATTGGGGCTTGAGAAAGGGTAGACTTCAGTGTTTCAAAAGCTTGCTGACATCGTTCTGACCATTGGAAAGGGACACCATCCTATGTTAACTTGTGGAGCGGTCGAGCTATATCTGCAAATCCCTTTACGAATCGTCGGTAATAGGAACACAGCCCCAAAAAGCTTCTCAAGTCGTGTTGGTTCTTCGGGACAGGCCAACTTCTCACAGCTTCAGTCTTGTCAGGATTAGTTCTTATTCCTTCTGAGGTGATAACGTGGCCAAGATATTTCACCTCCTTACAGAACAGATGGCATTTCTTGGGACTGAGTTCCAACTTGGCTGCTGAAAGCTTCTTGATCACTTCTTCGACATTCTGGAGGTAGTCTTCGAATGTCTTTCCCAGTACTATCACGTCGTCTAGGTACACCAGACAAACCTTCCAATTGAGCCCTTGTAGCACATTTTCTATAAGTCGCTCGAAGGTGGCGGGAGCGTTACATAGTCCAAATGGCATAACGTTAAAGTGCCACAGCCCGTAACCAGTCGTGAACGCGGTCTTCTGCTTGTCTTGTGGATCCAGTTCCACTTGCCAGTATCCACTCTTCAAATCTAACGTTGAAAACCATTTGGCACCAACCAAGCTGTCAAGGGTGTCGTCGATTCTGGGTAAGGGAAAGCTGTCCTTTAAGGTTACGTCGTTGAGCTTCCTGTAGTCAACGCAGAACCTGGTCGATCCATCCTTCTTCCTAACCAACACTATCGGAGAAGCCCAAGCACTTTGCGATGGTTCGATTACCCCCTGTTCTTCCATGTTCTTCACCAGCTTGTTGACTTCTTCTTGCTTAGCCCATGGAACTCTTCTAGATGGTTGTTTAATAGGACGAGCTGATCCCGTGTCTATACGGTGGTATGTCAGATTCGTTCTCCCAAAGTCGTTGTCAGAGAGGGCGAAGACGTTTCGACGGAGTATGTACCTATATAAAAAAGACATCAATAAAATAACGGATAAAATCTATTGGATGCATATCTGTATTTTAATAATTCATTTCATTATCATATATTTACAAATAAAAATATTGTGACGTGTTCGGTCACGGAAAACACAATTAACAAAACAAAACAACGAATTTATTTAATTACTACAATTGATATGACTACACTACAGTTATGAACAAGTCCGCACAATTTATTTCACTAAAAGTCTCTTTCAATCGCTGTTACCGTAGCCACTCGTATCACTCTCTATGAACTCTATCGCCACTATGGTTCGCCTGTATCGCCTATCGATCGCTTCGCTTCTAAACATCAGCTGTTCACTGACTGTTCACTGTCAACTAACTCGGTGTGAGTGTCTCGTCCGCCTTTTATAGTCTTCTCAGCCTTTTTCTAGGGTATTCTACAGCCGTCTAGTAATCCAATTATTTTCCCATTGATCTTTGCTGGTGTTTTCTAGATGTTTCAGGAAAGCCGAGAATATTCCTTATGTAATCAGGGAAGATGTTCATTAATTATGCTCACACCAACTTAATTGGCAAATACTCGTAACAATATGTATACCCAGTGCTGGTGTCGGTTACCAGATAATGCTTAATATCAATTAATAATATTAGAGTGGCCGGTATATCAGTATCACTTAAAGCGTGACATGTCACACATTACTATTTGTCACGGTTTGTTACATGTCACAGTTTAAAATCACTGATATTAAAAAGTCACAGTAACGAGTCAAGTTGATATTGGAAAATCACGATATCTTCTATCACTAGTTGTGTGTGGAATACAGTCAAACCTGGATAAGCGAGAGTTCAAGGGAGCACAATCTCATTCTCGCTTATAGAGGTTTCTCACTAACCCGAGTTTCTCGCTAATGCAGGTACATGGGTAGCGTTTCTCTCTTATAGAGGTACGCAGCAATAACAAGTCACAGCAAGTACGAATGTAGTAAATATATATGTATATATTTTTAAATGCTTACGAAAACAAAAGAAGTAAGAAAGAAAGTAAGAAAAGAATGCGATAAATAGAAATAGAATAGGTACAATATTGACGAGAATATAAAAACAATGGTAGGAAGTTCCACGAAAGTTAAGAATGAGTCATAAAATAGCACATGTTAAATTTGTAAATAAAGCTCGACTGTCGCTTATAGAGGTATAGATAAGTAGTAGTCTCAATTACGGAGGTCTATGAGGGAAAAACGACTCTCTCTTACAGAGGTTTCTGTTTCTCGCTAATAGAGGTTTTGGGAGCTTAAAATGATGGGTCCTGGCTATTACTCTCACTTATAGAGTTTTCTCACTTATCCAGTTCTCACTTATCCAGGTTTGACTGTACTTGTATAATATACAATAGTAATCTTAATAACGGTTCGAGGCAAAAATGTCCCACGAGGCCGTCCCGCTCCCCGAGCCCGGTCAATCAACACATGACTCGCCGTAGGTTATCTTCAGAGAGAAGCTATATAGAAACTAGCTTAAAGATAAAGTAGTACAACTATTTATATCTAAGTGCCGATGTTGAGCCCACCCCCTCTAAGGGCAAACAGGGCGAAATTTTGAGGTCAGGCTTAAAGAGCACATAAAATCAGTAAAAGATAAAAAAACATTCAACTGGATTATCACAACATTGTGTTACGATGAACCACTGAATTAACAACGAAAGCCTTTCAATTGTTCATCTTGAAAATAAAGGATTCAAACTCAACTTCTTGGAAAAGCTTGAAATCCAAAAAGCAATCTATAAAAAATTGAATTTGACCAATGAATACACAGAAGGCCTCAACAGCCCCATATTTAAAGCTATTAGCGATGTATCCAACAGAGGGGGTGGGCTCAACATCGGCACTTAGATATAAATAGTTGTACTACTTTATCTTTAAGCTAGTTTCTATATAGCTTCTCTCTGTATACATACTGTTACGTAATTTACAATTTCACGTATTTTTCTCTCAACACTTTTTATTAAATTAACTATAACACAATAACGATTAAATATCTATTTTTGGTAACAACAACTCTATAACTATTTCGCTTGTCAATCGCTTTTCTTCTCTTCTCGCTTATATCTGTCGCTCTCTTCTATCAAAATACTGTCAAACTGTCCAACGCTGTTCCTTATATAGTATTATGGACGTTTCTAGGCAACTCTCGAAACGTCCAGCAACTCTCGGACTTTCTGGAACGCGTCATAGGTTACTTCCACACAATTTTCGCAGTCGGCGCTTGTCAACGTCAGAATGACACATCTGTCACACTGCCCCCCTCTAGCGCTGATCGTCCCGATCAGTTTCTTCCACTGTGTATGGAGCCAACCGGTCGAGGTGTACAACTTTCATCTTCGATTTGGGGTCTCGTTGTATCCTATAGACGACATCGTTTATCCGGGTAATCACTTTGTACGGGCCCTCCCAATTCCGTTGTAATTTAGGGCACCTTCCTTTCTTGCGAACTGGGTTATAGAGCCATACACGATCGCCCTCCCTGAATCCAGTTGAATTCGCTCGCTGATCGTAGCGGGTCTTCATCCGGTCACTTTCGAATTTTATTCTTGTTCTGACAGCTTTATGGATGGTGTTAAGCCGCTCGCGTAGTTTAGACACATAATTGTCCGTGGACAGCGAAGAATCTTCAGGTCGACCAAACATTAGATCAGCAGGTAGTCTCAGTTCTTTCCCAAATAGCACGCAGGAAGGTGTCTGTCCGGTGGTCTCGTGTATGGATGTCCTATAGGCCAGAAGGAATAAGGGAATGTGGCGATCCCAGTCGGTCTGATGATCGTTCACGAACATCCTCAGGTTGTTTTCTATAGTCGCATTAAATCGCTCTACCATGCCATCAGACCGAGGATGCAGCGGAGTCGTTCTAGTTTTCCTTATTCCCATCAATTCACATACTCGTTGGAATATTTCTGATTCAAAATTTCGGCACTGGTCAGTGTGAATCTCCATAGGAACTCCATATCGGCTGATCCAGTTGTTTATTATTGCCTCCGCCACGGTGGTTGCATCCTGGTTGGAGATTGCATAGGCTTCCGGCCACTTGCTGAAGTAATCCATCACAACCAGAATGTAGCGGTTGCCATCTTCAGTTCGGGGAAAGGGACCAGCGATATCCATGGCTATTCTTTCGAATGGTGCTCCGACGTTATACTGGTGCATCTTTCCTCGTGTCCTGGTTCTCGAACCTTTGTTGGAAGCACATACTTCGCATTTTCTACACCAGTCTTCCACATCCAATCTAGTGTTCACCCAGTAATACCGTTCACGTATTTTCTCTAATGTCTTCTTCACTCCCAAAATGTCCACCTCCAGTCCCAGCATGCAGCTCTTTTATTACTTCTTTGGAAATCCGCAGCTCAGGTGCCCCGTACGTCTGCACTTCCAACATGTAATTGCTCGTTTCCTTGTGTTACAATCGCGTGAAATATGCCCATATTTGTCGCAAGTCCAGCATTTGAAATTGTATTCTTGTTTACTTCCTTCGGCAGCTGACGTATGTCTTCTTCCAGAGTGACAGCCGCTGCTCAAGTGTCCCGTACGTCCGCAATTCCAACATGTAACTTCTCGCTTCCTCTTGACACAATCGCGTGAAAGATGCCCATGTTTGTCGCAAGTCCAACAGCGTGGGCGCTCACTTAACCCTTCCTTCGGTTTCGAAGACATGATTTCTTTCGCTATTTTCACCATTTCTTGCCGAAATATTTCGCCATCGTCTTCAAAATTCAACCTAGCCTGTCGGATTCTAATATGTCCTTTGGATGCTTGTTTGGCTGCTTCATATTCCAGCGCATGCGACAATGCTTCGCCTGCAGTTTTATGTCGAGACATGCGCAGGGCTTGCTGTATTTCGACATCTCGCACTCCATCGACAAACATTTGGGTGAACAGCTGGTCTGTAAAGTCTTGAGGGGCACTGGGATAAGCCAACCGCACAAGCCTTTCGACGTCCGCTTCGAATTGTTGGAGGCTTTCGTTGCTACGTTGATAGCGACTTTTTAATTGAGCCTGATACATTTGTTGTAGATGTTTATCACCATAGCGCATCTCCAATCGGTCCACCAGAATTTTAAAATCGTTTTGTTGCATTTCTGGAATGCCTTGCAAAACGTCTAGAGCTTCCCCACGTAGCGCTATGATTAGGGCAGTGGCTTTCTCCGGTTCATTCCACTCATTTGCCTTGGCAGCAGCGTCGAATTGTTTGAGATAGACTGACCAAGAGACCTTCCCGTCGAATGTTGGTGGTTTTATTCTCGACACTCTTACACTTCCTTCTTCGATTTTGTGTAGCTTTGGGTACTCTTGAACATTCAGATTGGCCTTCATATCGTATAATTTCTCTTGAAACTTTCTGTGTGCGGCCCTTACTTCCTTTAACTCTTCTTGAACTTCTACTCTTACTTCCTTTATTTTTTCTTGAACTTCTACTCTTACTTCCTTTAACTCTTCTTGAACTTCTTGAACTTCTACTCTTACTTCTTTTAACTCTTCTTAAACTTCTACTCTTACTTCCTTTAACTGTTCTTTCAATCCTTCTTGCTCAATTTTTATTGCTCTCATATCTTCTATCAATTTCTCTTGACCTGCCTTAATTTTTTCTTGGCCTGCTTTAATTTCTTCCTTCATTTCCACCTTCATTTCTTCCTGACCTGCCTTCATTTCTTCCTGGCTTGCCTTCATTTCTTCCTGGCTTGCCTTCATTTCTTCCTGGCCTGCTTTAATTTCTTCCTTCATTTCTTCCTGACTTGCCTTCATTTCTTTAAGCATTTCCATCAAAATTTTCATCTGCTCCTCCATTTTTGCCGCTTGACTTCTTGTTACTGGCATAAATCCTTACTCCTGACACCAATTGTTACGTAATTTACAATTTCACGTATTTTTCTCTCAACACTTTTTATTAAATTAACTATAACACAACAACGCTCTTTTCTATCAAAATACTGTCAAACTGTCCAACGCTGTTCCTTATATAGTATTATGGACGTTTCTAGGCAACTCTCGAAACGTCCAGCAACTCTCGGACTTTCTGAAACGCGTCATAGGTTACTTCCACACAATTTTCGCAGTCGGCGCTTGTCAACGTCAGAATGACACATCTTTAACAATACATATATACACACACATATACACACACCACTTTAACTTTTGTTTTCGAGATAAAATACCACAACATTCATACCTACCAATAATTCTGCAAGCTATTATTTTACATGTGTAAGTTCATCACATACAGACATCACTTGTTGTAGACGGTGAACACCTAACACAAAGCAATTCTACCTAGCATCTATACAACCGACAACGAGTACACACACACGCTTATTGTTTAAACAATATTTCGATACACGTGAACCGATGAACATTGACTCGATTAATAATTACATATATAAAAGGTATATACACTTGAATATTTTATAGTATCTGCTCTATGTATATATTTCGCCTTGTAAAGCTTCTGGAACAGAAAAGTGAGTGAGAGGATATTGATTTGTAACAATTGAAATGTGAATTAATTGTGACGTAACAGTTGTTGTATTCTAACGGAAAGTGGGTCAAGGTCATAAATGTTTAAAAAGGAAGGGAAAGGGAAGGGAAAAGAAGATATTGAAATGGATAGCTAAGTAAAAGATGATTGCATCATAATAGACATAAATAGTTAACGCCTTAGAATGGATACTGCGAGGACTCATGAAACATATCAGTCTTATGACAGAGGTATCTTTGTCTACAATTAGAACAAGTTCGATTCAACACATCCATCAAATAAATTTTACAGCTGACACAGTACTGAAGGGGTACCATAATGCGACATGGAAAGCAAACAAAGCCTTCTGTGTGCTGACTCAGGTAAAGACACCGTTGGCACTGAAACTTTGTAGTAGCAGTGGATTGTAAGACTTGACGAAACGGTTGGACAACGATGGTAGCATGTCCAGGCAAGGAGTAATTCTTTTGGAGGAGTGTACATTGTGCTTGGTTTGTAAACACCATGTTCTCATAAGGTAATAGTTGGAGAATGAATGGTGTTGTAGAGAAAGAGGTGATCGCTTAAATAGCAAATGTGATTTGCAGACGCAGCATTAGCTCGACGTTGAACTTACCTTTTTTACTAATACGTACACACACACACCTCTGCGTTCTTTTGTTTAACGCATACGTCAACAACTTTATCATCGTAATCGACATTCGTCGATATCACACACACATGTCTATTTTACATATACCTGTACCCGTTCTTCTATGTCTATCACACACACATGTCTGCTTTACGCATACGTCTTAAACCTGTGCCCGTTCTTCTACGTAAACAAATTTGAATTCATACTTTATGTCTTCCATCTTACTCTGTTCACATCAAACAATTACGTTTCTTCTTTCCACACCGTTCTATTTTAACTTTTGAATAAACAAACTCGTGTACAATCATTTCGAGAAGACCTACCACAACGTTCATACCTATCAATAATTTTGCAAGCTGTCATTTTACGTTTGTAAGTTCATCACCTCCTCCTTCAAAATCTTTTCGCTCCACTCACACCCCACTCCTTTAAACTCCTATAAATATTCACACCTTCCCTTCGTTCAACAGAAGACTTCTTCGCTTCATTAAAGTCTTAACTATATTCAACAATTCAAAGTACCTATAACATGTATTACTTCATAACTTTAATTGGAGATTCTGCTGAAATGTTGGAGAATAGTTACAACGTCCTCTTCAAAAAGGTGTTTCACACATGTGAAGGATAGGTGACCATGTGGACGGTTAAGGACTGGGAGGACCCCGTGGACTTTTACCAACATTTCCAAGACTACCTTACCCAGAAGCATTGGAAGGGAACCGAGGTAATTCAATACCTTAACCACGGATCGACGTTGTGGGCCAACCACTTCCATGTGGAGTAGTTTTTAGTTTTTAGTTTAAGTATATTGTTACGAGTACTTGCCAATTAAGTTGGTGTGAGCATAATTAATGAACATCTTCCCTGATTACATAAGGAATATTCTCGGCTTTCCTGAAACATCTAGAAAACACCAGTAAAGATCAATGGGAAAACAATTGGAATACTAGACGGCTGTAGAATACCCTAGAAAAAGGCTGAGAAGACTATAAAAGCGGACGAGACTCTCACACCGAGTCAGTTGACAGTTTACAGTAACAGCTGATGCAAAGCGATCGATAGGCGATACAGGCGAACCATAGAGGCGATAGTGTTCATAGAGAGCGATAAATAGTGTCTACCGGAACGGCGATTAAAAAGAAACATTTAGTGAAATAAATTGTGCGGACTTGTTCATAACTGTAGTGTAGTCAAATTAATTTTAGTAATTAAATAAACTCGTTGTTTTGTTTTGTTAATTGTGTTTTCTGTGACCGAACACGTCACATTTGGTGTCAGGAGTGGGATAGTAAGGGAATTGAAGATTCCCGAAGAAAGTTAGTGCGACAGATCGTAGCAGAGATCCGAAGTGAAGAAGAATTTTGAAGCCTTATGCCAGTAACAAGAAAACAATCAGCGATAATGGAAGAACAAATAAAGGCTTTAATGGAAATGATGAAGGCAATGAAGGCAGGCCAGGAAGAAATGAAGGCAGGCCAGGAAGAAATGAAGGCAAGCCAGGAAGAAATGAAGGCAGGCCAGGAAGAAATGAAGAATAAAATGGAAGCTGGACAAGAAAGAATGGAATGTGGCCAGGAAGAAATGAAGGAAGAAATTAAAGCAGGCAAAGAAGAAATTAAAGCGGTTCAAGAGAAATTGATCGAAGATATAAGGACAATAAAAATTGAGCAAGAAGGATTAAAAGAAGAATTGAAGGAAGTCAGAGTAGAAGTGCAAGAAGAATTAAAGGAAGTACGACAAGAATTGGAGACAAGACAAGCAGAAGACCGATTACTACCTGCTAGATCCGAGGTAGTTCTCAAAATAAACATCGACGGCGAAGGTGCGGATGGTTTGGTGGGGATAGTAGAAGCCAAAAACCCGGATTTGACACAGAAAGCCATACTGATAGGACGAACACTAATTCGAACTGGGACGCCGAACGCATCTGTCAGAGTGGTCAATCTGAAGGACTTCGAGCAAAAAGTGTGTAAAGGAATGGAAGTAGGAGTCCTTGAACCCGTGGTGTCCATCCTCCAGTGCGAAGTTGAAGCTGAACCCTCAATGGCAGAGAGCGAACCACTTCCAACCGTTCTTCGAGACTTAGTGCAGCGTTCGGCCACAAACCTTAACAGCGACCAAATTAGAAAATTCGAAGAACTACTCAGCAAGTATCGAAACGTCTTCGCCCTCTCTGACAACGACTTTGGGAGAACGAATCTGACATACCACCGTATAGACACGGGATCAGCTCGTCCTATTAAACAACCATCTAGAAGAGTTCCATGGGCTAAGCAAGAAGAAGTCAACAACCTGGTGAAGAACATGGAAGAACAGGGGGTAATCGAACCATCACAAAGTGCTTGGGCTTCGCCGATAGTGTTAGTTAGGAAGAAGGATGGATCGACCAGGTTCTGCGTTGACTACAGGAAGCTCAACGACGTAACTTTAAAGGACAGCTATCCCTTACCCAGAATCGACGACACCCTTGACAGCTTGGTTGGTGCCAAATGGTTTTCAACGTTAGATTTGAAGAGTGGATACTGGCAAGTGGAACTGGATCCACAAGACAAGCAGAAGACCGCATTCACGACTGGTTACGGGCTGTGGCACTTTAACGTTATGCCATTTGGACTATGTAACGCTCCCGCCACCTTCGAGCGACTTATGGAAAATGTGCTACAAGGGCTGAATTGGAAGGTTTGTCTGGTGTACCTAGACGACGTGATAGTACTGGGAAAGACATTCGAAGACCACCTCCAGAATGTCGAAGAAGTGATCAATAAGCTTTCAGCAGCCAAGTTGAAACTCAGTCCCAAGAAATGCCATCTGTTCTGTAAGGAGGTGAAATATCTTGGCCACGTTATTACCTCAGAAGGAATAAGAACTGATCCTGACAAGACTGAAGCTGTGAGAAGTTGGCCTGTTCCGAAGAACCAACACGACTTGAGAAGCTTTTTGGGGCTGTGTTCCTATTACCGACGATTCGTAAAGGGATTTGCAGATATAGCTCGACCGCTCCACAAGTTAACAGAGGATGGTGTCCCTTTCCAATGGTCAGAAGGATGTCAGCAAGCTTTTGAAACACTGAAGTCTACCCTTTCTCAAGCCCCAATACTGACGTACCCACAGTTCGACACAGACTTCATTGTCGATACAGATGCCAGCAATGTAGGAATTGGTGGTGTACTGTCGCAGATGCAGGAAGGAAAAGAGAAAGTCATTGGCTACTTCAGTAAGGCACTGTCAAAGCCGGAGCGAAACTATTGCGTGACCCATAGAGAATTGCTGGCAGTCGTCAAAACTCTCGAACATTTCCATAAGTATCTCTACGGACGAAAATTCCTGCTAAGGACAGACCATGCATCCCTGAAATGGCTGCTGCAATTTAAAAACCCAGAAGGACAACTGGCTCGATGGCTACAGCGGCTACAAGTATACGACTTCAGCATCGAGCATCGTGCTGGAAAACAACATGGTAACGCTGATGCCCTCTCGCGAAGACCATGCTCGAAGAACTGCAAACATTGCATGGCCGCCGAAAAGAAGGAACCAGTCAACTTGGCAAGGATCTGTCAAACGATGGTGGAACCGGAAGAACACTGGCAGAGCGAAGACCTGGCGAAAGACCAAGAAAACGACGAAGACATTAAACCGATACTGCGGTGGAAAAAGGCAGGAACAGCACGACCTACCTGGGCAGATGTTAGTAGTACGAGTACCATCACGAAGAGCTATTGGGCCTTATGGGATTCGCTCATCGTCGAGAATGGGGTACTAAAAAGAGTGTGGGAAAGCCCTGACGGAACTAAAATTCGACATCAAGTAGTTCTCCCGAAGAACAGAGTCAACGAGGTGCTGACAGAAGTCCATGGAGGTGTTGGTGGAGGACACTTCGGAGTAACAAAGACGTTGGCGAAAGTGCGAGAGCGATTCTATTGGCTAAAGTGTAGAACAGACGTCGAAAATTGGTGTAGGAAGTGCCCAACGTGTGCGTCAGCCAAGGGACCTCAGACTCGAAGCCGAGGGCGAATGAAACAGTACAATGTTGGTGCCCCATTTGAGAGAATAGCTCTGGACGTAGCAGGACCATTCCCAACAACAGCTGCTGGCAATAAGTACATCTTGGTAGTGATGGACTATTTTAGCAAATGGCCCGAAGTGTACGCAATCCCAAATCAAGAAGCTACTACGGTCGCTGGAATGTTGGTCAACCAATGGATCAGCCGGTATGGAGTTCCGATGGAGATCCACTCTGACCAGGGACGGAACTTTGAATCCGCAGTATTCCGAGAAGTCTGTGAGCTGCTAGGAGTACAGAAAACTAGGACCACTCCATTACATCCACAATCTGACGGAATGGTCGAACGGTTTAACGCGACGCTAGAAACCAATTTGAAAATGGTTGTTAACGATCATCAGACAGACTGGGACCAGCATATACCTTTGTTCCTGTTGGCCTATCGAAGTGCGGTTCATGAGACCACCGGCAGAACACCAGCCAGCATTTTATTTGGAAGAGAGCTGAAGTTACCGATGGACATCCGGTTTGGACACCCAGAAGATCGGCGACCTTCAGCTACCGACTACGCACAGCAGCTAGAGGAACGACTCGATGCCATTCATAGAGCCGTTCGTAACAAAATCCAAGTAGAGAGTGACCGCATGAAGACCAGGTACGACCGGAGAGCCAACAGCACAGGATTCAGAGAAGGGGACCAGGTGTGGCTTTACAATCCTGTCCGTCGGAAAGGACGCTCAGCGAAGCTACAGCGAGCCTGGGAAGGACCTTACACTGTGGTCAGAAGGCTGAATGACGTGGTCTACCGTATTCAGAGAGGACCAAAGGCCAAGATGAAAGTTGTACACTTGGACCGCCTGGCGCCCTACAAAGGTCAAGACATTGATCGGGACGATCAATTCTAAGAAGGGGACAGTATTACGAGTACTTGCCAATTAAGTTGGTGTGAGCATAATTAATGAACATCTTCCCTGATTACATAAGGAATATTCTCGGCTTTCCTGAAACATCTAGAAAACACCAGTAAAGATCAATGGGAAAACAATTGGAATACTAGACGGCTGTAGAATACCCTAGAAAAAGGCTGAGAAGACTATAAAAGCGGACGAGACTCTCACACCGAGTCAGTTGACAGTTTACAGTAACAGCTGATGCAAAGCGATCGATAGGCGATACAGGCGAACCATAGAGGCGATAGTGTTCATAGAGAGCGATAAATAGTGTCTACCGGAACGGCGATTAAAAAGAAACATTTAGTGAAATAAATTGTGCGGACTTGTTCATAACTGTAGTGTAGTCAAATTAATTTTAGTAATTAAATAAACTCGTTGTTTTGTTTTGTTAATTGTGTTTTCTGTGACCGAACACGTCACATTTGGTGTCAGGAGTGGGATAGTAAGGGAATTGAAGATTCCCGAAGAAAGTTAGTGCGACAGATCGTAGCAGAGATCCGAAGTGAAGAAGAATTTTGAAGCCTTATGCCAGTAACAAGAAAACAATCAGCGATAATGGAAGAACAAATAAAGGCTTTAATGGAAATGATGAAGGCAATGAAGGCAGGCCAGGAAGAAATGAAGGCAGGCCAGGAAGAAATGAAGGCAAGCCAGGAAGAAATGAAGGCAGGCCAGGAAGAAATGAAGAATAAAATGGAAGCTGGACAAGAAAGAATGGAATGTGGCCAGGAAGAAATGAAGGAAGAAATTAAAGCAGGCAAAGAAGAAATTAAAGCGGTTCAAGAGAAATTGATCGAAGATATAAGGACAATAAAAATTGAGCAAGAAGGATTAAAAGAAGAATTGAAGGAAGTCAGAGTAGAAGTGCAAGAAGAATTAAAGGAAGTACGACAAGAATTGGAGACAAGACAAGCAGAAGACCGATTACTACCTGCTAGATCCGAGGTAGTTCTCAAAATAAACATCGACGGCGAAGGTGCGGATGGTTTGGTGGGGATAGTAGAAGCCAAAAACCCGGATTTGACACAGAAAGCCATACTGATAGGACGAACACTAATTCGAACTGGGACGCCGAACGCATCTGTCAGAGTGGTCAATCTGAAGGACTTCGAGCAAAAAGTGTGTAAAGGAATGGAAGTAGGAGTCCTTGAACCCGTGGTGTCCATCCTCCAGTGCGAAGTTGAAGCTGAACCCTCAATGGCAGAGAGCGAACCACTTCCAACCGTTCTTCGAGACTTAGTGCAGCGTTCGGCCACAAACCTTAACAGCGACCAAATTAGAAAATTCGAAGAACTACTCAGCAAGTATCGAAACGTCTTCGCCCTCTCTGACAACGACTTTGGGAGAACGAATCTGACATACCACCGTATAGACACGGGATCAGCTCGTCCTATTAAACAACCATCTAGAAGAGTTCCATGGGCTAAGCAAGAAGAAGTCAACAACCTGGTGAAGAACATGGAAGAACAGGGGGTAATCGAACCATCACAAAGTGCTTGGGCTTCGCCGATAGTGTTAGTTAGGAAGAAGGATGGATCGACCAGGTTCTGCGTTGACTACAGGAAGCTCAACGACGTAACTTTAAAGGACAGCTATCCCTTACCCAGAATCGACGACACCCTTGACAGCTTGGTTGGTGCCAAATGGTTTTCAACGTTAGATTTGAAGAGTGGATACTGGCAAGTGGAACTGGATCCACAAGACAAGCAGAAGACCGCATTCACGACTGGTTACGGGCTGTGGCACTTTAACGTTATGCCATTTGGACTATGTAACGCTCCCGCCACCTTCGAGCGACTTATGGAAAATGTGCTACAAGGGCTGAATTGGAAGGTTTGTCTGGTGTACCTAGACGACGTGATAGTACTGGGAAAGACATTCGAAGACCACCTCCAGAATGTCGAAGAAGTGATCAATAAGCTTTCAGCAGCCAAGTTGAAACTCAGTCCCAAGAAATGCCATCTGTTCTGTAAGGAGGTGAAATATCTTGGCCACGTTATTACCTCAGAAGGAATAAGAACTGATCCTGACAAGACTGAAGCTGTGAGAAGTTGGCCTGTTCCGAAGAACCAACACGACTTGAGAAGCTTTTTGGGGCTGTGTTCCTATTACCGACGATTCGTAAAGGGATTTGCAGATATAGCTCGACCGCTCCACAAGTTAACAGAGGATGGTGTCCCTTTCCAATGGTCAGAAGGATGTCAGCAAGCTTTTGAAACACTGAAGTCTACCCTTTCTCAAGCCCCAATACTGACGTACCCACAGTTCGACACAGACTTCATTGTCGATACAGATGCCAGCAATGTAGGAATTGGTGGTGTACTGTCGCAGATGCAGGAAGGAAAAGAGAAAGTCATTGGCTACTTCAGTAAGGCACTGTCAAAGCCGGAGCGAAACTATTGCGTGACCCGTAGAGAATTGCTGGCAGTCGTCAAAACTCTCGAACATTTCCATAAGTATCTCTACGGACGAAAATTCCTGCTAAGGACAGACCATGCGTCCCTGAAATGGCTGCTGCAATTTAAAAACCCAGAAGGACAACTGGCTCGATGGCTACAGCGGCTACAAGTATACGACTTCAGCATCGAGCATCGTGCTGGAAAACAACATGGTAACGCTGATGCCCTCTCGCGAAGACCATGCTCGAAGAACTGCAAACATTGCATGGCCGCCGAAAAGAAGGAACCAGTCAACTTGGCAAGGATCTGTCAAACGATGGTGGAACCGGAAGAACACTGGCAGAGCGAAGACCTGGCGAAAGACCAAGAAAACGACGAAGACATTAAACCGATACTGCGGTGGAAAAAGGCAGGAACAGCACGACCTACCTGGGCAGATGTTAGTAGTACGAGTACCATCACGAAGAGCTATTGGGCCTTATGGGATTCGCTCATCGTCGAGAATGGGGTACTAAAAAGAGTGTGGGAAAGCCCTGACGGAACTAAAATTCGACATCAAGTAGTTCTCCCGAAGAACAGAGTCAACGAGGTGCTGACAGAAGTCCATGGAGGTGTTGGTGGAGGACACTTCGGAGTAACAAAGACGTTGGCGAAAGTGCGAGAGCGATTCTATTGGCTAAAGTGTAGAACAGACGTCGAAAATTGGTGTAGGAAGTGCCCAACGTGTGCGTCAGCCAAGGGACCTCAGACTCGAAGCCGAGGGCGAATGAAACAGTACAATGTTGGTGCCCCATTTGAGAGAATAGCTCTGGACGTAGCAGGACCATTCCCAACAACAGCTGCTGGCAATAAGTACATCTTGGTAGTGATGGACTATTTTAGCAAATGGCCCGAAGTGTACGCAATCCCAAATCAAGAAGCTACTACGGTCGCTGGAATGTTGGTCAACCAATGGATCAGCCGGTATGGAGTTCCGATGGAGATCCACTCTGACCAGGGACGGAACTTTGAATCCGCAGTATTCCGAGAAGTCTGTGAGCTGCTAGGAGTACAGAAAACTAGGACCACTCCATTACATCCACAATCTGACGGAATGGTCGAACGGTTTAACGCGACGCTAGAAACCAATTTGAAAATGGTTGTTAACGATCATCAGACAGACTGGGACCAGCATATACCTTTGTTCCTGTTGGCCTATCGAAGTGCGGTTCATGAGACCACCGGCAGAACACCAGCCAGCATTTTATTTGGAAGAGAGCTGAAGTTACCGATGGACATCCGGTTTGGACACCCAGAAGATCGGCGACCTTCAGCTACCGACTACGCACAGCAGCTAGAGGAACGACTCGATGCCATTCATAGAGCCGTTCGTAACAAAATCCAAGTAGAGAGTGACCGCATGAAGACCAGGTACGACCGGAGAGCCAACAGCACAGGATTCAGAGAAGGGGACCAGGTGTGGCTTTACAATCCTGTCCGTCGGAAAGGACGCTCAGCGAAGCTACAGCGAGCCTGGGAAGGACCTTACACTGTGGTCAGAAGGCTGAATGACGTGGTCTACCGTATTCAGAGAGGACCAAAGGCCAAGATGAAAGTTGTACACTTGGACCGCCTGGCGCCCTACAAAGGTCAAGACATTGATCGGGACGATCAATTCTAAGAAGGGGACAGTGTTACGAGTACTTGCCAATTAAGTTGGTGTGAGCATAATTAATGAACATCTTCCCTGATTACATAAGGAATATTCTCGGCTTTCCTGAAACATCTAGAAAACACCAGTAAAGATCAATGGGAAAACAATTGGAATACTAGACGGCTGTAGAATACCCTAGAAAAAGGCTGAGAAGACTATAAAAGCGGACGAGACACTCACACCGAGTCAGTTGACAGTTTACAGTAACAGCTGATGCAAAGCGATCGATAGGCGATACAGGCGAACCATAGAGGCGATAGTGTTCATAGAGAGCGATAAATAGTGTCTACCGGTACGGCGATTAAAAAGAAACATTTAGTGAAATAAATTGTGCGGACTTGTTCATAACTGTAGTGTAGTCAAATTAATTTTAGTAATTAAATAAACTCGTTGTTTTGTTTTGTTAATTGTGTTTTCTGTGACCGAACACGTCACAATATTTTAAGTTAATTTGTATTACTATAAGTTTATGTTTAGTATTAGTTATGTAATAATGTATTTAGTA
Source organism: Agrilus mali (assembly GCA_029378335.1). Taxonomy (NCBI): domain Eukaryota; kingdom Metazoa; phylum Arthropoda; class Insecta; order Coleoptera; family Buprestidae; genus Agrilus; species Agrilus mali. The sequence continues at coordinate 19,816,602 of CM055655.1, read as the reverse complement.
ATAAGATAAGTAAACTTTTATAACTACATCCTTCTTTTTTTATTTTTAAACCAATCTACAACACAGTGATCTCATATAAAATCATCATATCAAAGTGTGCTATAGATATGTTACAACATCCATCACCACTTGAAACAACACATCCGTCGGATGGATAGGATGGGAAGCGGTAACGTATTTTTATAAACAACCTCATGCATAATCATTTTGAGAAGACCTAACACAACGTTCATTACTTTTACCGCAACCTAACAATAATTCTGCAAGCTGTAATTTTATGTTTGTTGATACTCTCCCTTAAAGCCTGGCTGCAGTATACTTTCATCGCACATATCTCCTGTTGTCAGTGGTCTTCCACATTCGTAACAATGATGATGGTGTCTCCCGTGCAGGTGTAATATGAAAACGAACACACCATCCACACATTTACAAACCTCCTCCCCAACATCGTCTTCCATGTAACAACTGTTACACAACAGCAGCGTTGTATTTTCATATACGTTTCGATGCATGTATATTAATTAATGTTTTCACACACACTATGTCTTAGAATATGCTCCAGTGAGGTAATACTCTCCAAACTATACTTATGTTGTACATAACCATTAACTTTTTGTCTCTCATTGTTTTACATCTCTCACCGCTCACAGGTAGAAACTGTCTGTAATTGTTAGGAATATTCAAACCTGATCGCCATTATTGTACCCACTCATCCTCACATACATCTACACCGAAGTCTGTGCAATATAATATAGGTAGTGTATCGACTCCTCTACCACTAATCAATTCTGATAACGAACGGTTCTCGAACCATGATGTTCTACAAACGAATCCCATGCTGCTTACACCACTGCTCCTTGTATAACTTAATATTCGTTCTATATTAACTACTCCAACGATTCTCGCTTCACTTCACTCTCATCTTTTTTCCTCCTCCAAAACTTTTCGCTCCACTCACACCCTACTCCTTTAAACTCCTATAAATATCCACACCTTCCCATCATTCAGCAGAAGACTTCTTCGCTTCCAAAAGATTCACTACAACTATAACGTAACTCTTTGTAACATTGCTCCTACCTCATGTAAGATGTATCAATTTTTTTGTTGTAAAAGTATATCTTCATTACTCCCCTACTAAAACTTGTGTAGATATTCTTTTTTAATACAACACTACCATCTTTTATAACAAATTATTAAAAGAAAAATCACTTTATAATACAATTTTTATTTTATTATCCTTTTTACATTAAAACTTAAAATTTTCATTAATATGTGTATGTAAGTCAACCATTTTATTTTCCATCTCTTCCAAACGCTTTCGATTTTCCATAGTCCATATATTACAGTTTTCTAAAGTTCTTTTCATGTCCTCCAACTCCTTCTCTTTCTTTTGAATTTGTTCTATCAAAGAAGCCTTCTTCATTTCCTGTTCCTTCATTTCAGCCTCTCCTTTCAGTTTTTCGCGGTGTATAGCCTTCGTCGCTTCTCCTACTTGTTCCACCAACTTCGGGTATTCAAACGCCCCACCCAACATCTTCCTATTATACGTCCGCTTCTTCGGCTTCACGACTATACCTTTACCACCTCCTGATATCGTTCGCGATGTACTCGCCACAGGCACTATCGCTGTCTCGCTGACTAAATTTCCTCCATCGACTGCTGTTGTCATCGATTTCTCATTGTTGAAGAACTCGTCCAACACCGCTGACAGCTCAGAATCATCCAGATTATGCAATGGTAAATCACCTTGAACACCTTGTATCTGTTCAGCCATTTTACTTAATCGTTTCCTCTGTATATATTCTTTATACCTCTCTCTACTAGGACTTCTAAACTTATCAATCGTTTTCTCCGTAATGCTCTTTTAAATATCTTCAACCCCTCTCTTAATACCCTCACCGTTTCCATTTTTCCCACTCCTCCCAATTTCCATACACTCTACTACGCACACGGTAATCCTCAGTTTTTGTCGAGATCTCTCCACACCTAATAACCGATATGATTCGTTGTCCGGACTGCGATAAATCCTTTACATCGTTTACGCGATCTGACAATTTAAACAGACATCGAAGAACTTCGTGTCGTAAACGGGCACAGCGCGATCCTAAGTCGTCTGTACCGACTAAAAAACTGAAGGTTGTTACACCTTCTACCTCTTCTGACCGGTGGTGTGAAACCTGTAAAATTTATGTTCCTCAGTCTTCCTACAACGGTCACCTACGCACCATACAACATAAGAAAAAGTGTTGCTCACCTCTAGAGGAGGGAATCAGTTTCCTTACCTCTGCTTTCACCAACAGAATTGCTTCGTTTCGTATCACGTCTACGAAATACCACCTTTCATATACAGACTTTTTCAGTGATATTCTTGACAAATGTTTGCGCGTAATACGTAATCAGATCCACCTCCACGACGCGTTTAAAATGTTTTCGGACGTTACGTGCACGAAACTAAACAGATGATTGAAATTAAATCTTTCAACACTAATAATAAAGTTGTGTCGCGATCGATCGATCTTTCCAATCTTCTACAACATTTCTTCGATATTCTGAACACCAAAGCATCAGAGTTTCAAGAACGAGAGTCAGGTATATAATTATTTTAACAAAATGTTTCTTTTTCCATCATCTTCCATTACGTTACTTTTTTCTACAGGATGGAGTTTAGAAAGGGTTCTTTTTCTCGAAATCAACTTTAACAAGTACAATCCGCTGAGAGCGTCTTCTTACATCCCTTTACCCAAACAAATTCTACTGAAGAAGGCGGTTGTGAATGTGAAGAACGATGATCAAGCCTGCTTTGTGTGGGCAATAACGTCGGCTATGTTCCCCGCACAAGCAAACTCGGACAGAACTACTTCCTACCCACACTATTCGCGCACTTTGGACTACGAGAGTATTCAATTTCCTATGAAATTAACTGATATTCCTAAATTTAAAGCGAAAAACCATTTCTCTGTGAATGTCTACGGAACCGAATCCGTTTTGAAAGATGGAAAGTGGATCTGGGAAATAGTTGGTCCCCTTTACTATTCACCCATCAAGCAAAGACTACACTTCAATCTGCTGTTGCTCGACGATGATCATGGAAATAATCATTACTGTTGGATTAAGAACATGTCTCGTTTACTTTCTCAACAACTTTCCAAAACAAGACATCAAAAATTCATATGTGAAGGTTGCTTACAGTATTTCTCCACCGTAGCCCACCTTCATCGTCATCAGCATTACGACTGCAACCATGTGTACAGCAGCCTTCCTACCGGTGATTATAAAATGGATAAGATGGGTAGGTTGGTTTCCAATCATGTTTTGAAATTTGAAAATTATCAAAAACGTATCAAAGTACCCTTTGTTGTATACGCCGACTTTGAAACCGTATTACAACCTATTCATACATGCTTTCCTGATCCTAACAAAACATCTACCACATCTACCAACAAACATCAGCCCCATTCATTTGCTTATTTGATAAAGTGCTCATTCGATGATTCGCACTCCAAATTCAGATCGTATCGGGGACGCGATTGCGCTAATCAATTTGTTAAAACTTTGGATGAAGACGTTTACGATATTTATCACCGATATTTGAAGATCATAGCTCCCATGGTACCCCTGTCAGATGAAGAGATACGTCTCTTCTCCGAGGCTACCTCTTGTAATATTTGTGAAGAACCGTTTCTGGACGATGACGTTAAGGTGCGAGATCATTGTCATTTGACCGGTAAAGTTCGATTAGGGGCAGCTCACTCCAGATGTAATTTAAATTATAAACTTCCCAACTTTGTATCTGTTTTTTTCCATAACCTCTCAGGATATGATTGTCACTTGTTTCTAAAGGAAATGGCTGCGAACGATGTTAAATTTGACGTAATTGTTCAAAATAAAGAAAAATACATTTCCTTTACCAAATTATTACGAGTTGATACGGTTCAAAATGATTCGGACAACTCAACTAAAAATGTGTTTGTAAAGATTAGATTTCTCGACTCTTTTCGTTTCATGGCTTCTTCCCTCGATAAGCTGTCGGAAGAGCTCGATCCGAATCAATGTGTGCAAGTGAAAAAGTATTTTCCAGATCCTCAACATTTTCAACTTATGCGTAGGAAAGGTGTTTTCCCTTATTCCTACGTGGATGATATTTCTAAGCTTGATCAAACAATGTTTCCACAGAAAGATGAGTTTTTTGATAAACTCACTTCCCTCCACATTTCCGATGAGGATTATGAAAGAGCTGAAACTGTTTGGAACGATTTCTCTTGTTCAACTCTCGGAGAATACTCTAACCTGTACTTAAAAACAGATGTTCTGTTATTAGCAGATGTTTTCGAGAATTTCCGAGAAATATGTATTACCACTTACGACTTAGACCCAGCTCAGTATTATACTGCACCAGGGCTTGCGTGGGATAGCATGTTAAAATTCACTCGTATTAATTTAGAACTTCTAACCGACATCGATGTTAAAAATTTTTCAAAAAGGTATACGTGGAGGCATAAGTCAATGCGTTCAAAGAATGCATTTCGCTAACAATCCACACCTCCCAGATTATAACACCTCTCTTCCTACCTCTTATATTAATTATGTATTTGGATGCTACTAATTTGTATGGACATAGTATGAGTCAACCCCTTCCTGTTTCCCACTTTCGTTGGTTAAACGAAACCGAAATTGATGAATTGAATGTTCTCTCTTTAGATGCTTCTTCTGAATACGGTTATGTACTTGAAGTCGATGTTGAATATCCCCAGCACCTCCATGATTTACATGCTGATATCCCCTTTTTAGTTGAAAATATTATTTTTCCGGCTAATGCAAATGGTAGAGTAAAAAAACTAATACGAAACCTTATGAATAAAACAAAATATATTGTTCATTACCTAACGCTGAAACAAGCTCTTCGCAATGGATTAAAACTACTTAAAATTCATAGAGTTATCGAGTTTAAACAATCCGATTGGCTTAAACCTTTCATCGATTTAAATACTCGAAAACGTAATTTGGCTGAAAATAAATTTGGGAAATCTTTCTTCAAATTAATGAATAACAGTGCTTCCGGAAAAACGATGGAGAACGTTGATAAACGAGTTGATGTCAAATTAGTAACTCATTGGCAAAATTCAGGTCGCTGCCTTGGTGCTGAGACGTTAATAGCTAAACCTAATTTCAAAAATTCTAAGATTTTCACTCCCAACTTTGTAGCCATTCAGATGAACAAATTATGTATTGTTTACGATAAACCTCTCTATATTGGTTTTACCATTTTGGATTTATCAAAAGTTGTTATGTATGACTTCTACTACAGCTTTCTGAAACTAAAATATCACCAAAATATTTCTTTGATGTATATGGATACAGATTCTTTCATTTCTAAAGTGTTCACTGAAAACTTTTACCGTGATATTGTTGAAAATATTCATTACTTTGATACTTCTAATTATCCTCGCGATAATAGTTTCAATATTCCCATTACCACATCCGTTATCGGTAAATTCAAAGATGAGTTTCCTAATAATCCTATTAAAGCATTCTACGGAACCGGAGCTAAAGCGTATTGTGTTGAAGCGGTTGACCAAATTGTTAAGAAAGCTAAAGGTGTTAAGAAGAACGTTATTAAACTACATCTAGGAATTGATGATTGTCTTCGCGTTATTAGGGACAATTCCACCATTATAAAATGTATGAATGTTTTTGTTTCTGACCTCCATACTATGTACACCCAAATGAAAACTAAAGTAGCTTTTTGCCCTAAAGATGATAAATGTTTCTTAATTCCGAAAACAACCAATACGCTTCCTTGGGGACATTATAATATAAAAAACTCGGAAAATTCCATTTCAAAGTTGAACAATAACATCGACCAAGTAGTCGAAAATTTTAATCTACCACATAAAAATAACTTAACGGTTGGAGAATACTTTATTCAAAAACTTTTCGAGGCTTCTTCACTTCCACAAGAATCTATTGATACTATTTATGAACAACTTCTGTAATAATCACTTGTATGAATATGTAAATAATGCTCCAATGTTATATTTTAAAACTTTATCTTTATTATTGATTGTATACTCTTGTCTGTGTAAATAAATAAACGTTTTGACCTACGTTTGTTTTTTATTATTTTAAAAATTGTGTTATTTTCCTAAACATATAGAGAAAACCTAAATGTTTCTGTAGTTACAATTTATTGAATTAATAGCTGTAAAGCTGAAAAGAGGCATAGCGCGGTTAACGGCAAAGAAATCCCCGACGTGAAAGAAGAGCAAATAATCTCATCCGAAGTGCACATGAAGCTACATACGTTTGACGGGAAAACATCATGGACCACGTTTTTGACACAATTCGAGGTAGCTGCGAATGCGTACAAATGGACGTTAGAAGAGAGAGCTTCTTCGCTTGCCCTTGCTCTGCGTGACGGTGCTGGCGAAATTCTGAACACGTTGCCACCGGAAGAATTACTAGACTACCATCGGCTAGTAAAAAGATTAGAGATGCGATATGGCCAAGCACATCTTACGGCTGTGTACCGACGACAGAAGACAGGAGAAAGTCTTCAGGAATACGAGGCGGATATCGCACGGTTAGTCCGGCTCGCCTATCCGGGTACGACCGATGATACCCTGGAAAGATTGGCCGTCGACGCATTTATTGACGGACTAAAGGACGACGAAATTCAACAGCGACTCCGACTGGACCGGCCGAGGACTTTGGCAGACACATTGGCCCGAGCATTGGAATACGACGTCATCAAACAGGCGTCACAACGACAATGTCGAGTGCGGGAACTAAAAGAAGAGTCAGCCGGTCTGGACGAAGAGATGATCCGCCGAATAACGACTAAAATTGAAAGGAAGCCCAAACAAGTCAGGTGTTCGAACTGTGGGAAGTTGGGCCACGTGAGAAGCAGTTGCAAGAGGGAGAGATCTGCCTCTCAAGAAGAGAAGCCCCGCGTACCTGAATTAGTCCGGATTGGCGCGGCGTCAGCGGGGCAAACGTCGATCCCGGAGCAAGAAGCCCCAAGTCTAGTCGCACTAACAAAAACAATGAAAAATAGAGCTGACAGCCTTTTTCTTACGGGACGTATAAACGGGAAACGATGTTCGTTCCTATTGGATACCGGAGCAAGCAGGACGATTATACGAGCTAACGTGACGACAACAAGCAAGCTTCAACCGACCCAATGGAAACTACGCACGGCCACCGGGGAAATGGTAAATGTCCATGGTGAAAGCTACGTCAAGATCCGCATAGGAAAGACCACCTTCCGACACTGCGTGCTTGTGGCCGAAATTGAAGACAACGCCATTCTGGGCTTGGACGTGCTTCGGAAATACGACTTTTGCATGAGTTTCCAAAGAAAAATCGTGACCTTAAACGGAGAAGAGTTCAAGCTAACTACTCAGGACACTGTAACATCTCAAGCCAGACCGCTACAAACAAGAATGGAAGACACGCGACGCCTACCAGATTCCTTGAAGAAACTGTGCCAGGAAGCAGGCGGCAAATGTAATCCTAACCAACGACGCCAGATAGAAGGATTACTAAAGGAATTTCAAGATGTCTTTGAAGTAGAGGGTGGCAAGAAGGGGCGAACTAACGTCGTCATGCACAAAATAAGTACTGGCGAGGCACAACCCATCCGGCAGCGACCCAGAAGACTATCACTAGCCAAGAAAAAAGAGACCGAGAACATCATAAGTGAAATGCGAAGGGATGGAGTAATAGAACCATCTACTAGCCCTTGGACATCGCCGGTAGTCCTGGTCAAGAAAAAGGATGGCTCGACACGCTTCTGTGTGGACTACCGCCAACTAAACAACGTTACGAAAAAAGACAGCTACCCCTTACCACGAATAGATGACACCCTGGATCCACTGTCAAGGTCGACGATATTTTCCACCTTAGACCTCAAGAGCGGATACTGGCAAGTGGCTTTGGACAGAGATGCCAAAGAGAAGACAGCATTTTCCATTGGAACGGGGCTGTGGCAGTTCAAGATGATGCCGTTCGGGTTGTGCAACGCACCAGCCACCTTTGAGCGACTGATGGAAACAGTCTTGGTTGGCTTAATTGGCAAGACTTGCCTGGTATACCTCGACGACATCATCGTAGTCGGAAAGGACTTCAACGACCATCTGCAAAATTTGGAGGAAGTTTTCCGAAGACTCCGTGATGTCCACCTGAAACTAAGCCCCAAGAAATGTCAGCTATTCCAAGAGACCGTCAACTACCTGGGGCATGTAGTATCCGGAGACGGCGTTTCAGTCGACCCACAGAAAATCAGGGCCGTGCAAGAGTGGCCTGTACCTGCTGACGTCCATCAAGTCAGAAGCTTCCTTGGGCTCTGCACCTACTATAGACGTTTTGTTACCGGATTTTCTAAAATTGCTAAGCCTCTGACTCGACTCACAGAAGAGAGTAGGTCATTTTGTTGGGAGTAAGACTGCCAAGCTGCCTTTGAAGAACTAAAGAAAACCCTCTCGTCTACACCTGTATTGAGCTATCCCCTACCAACTGGAAAGTTTGTCCTGGACACCGACGCTAGCAACATTGGAATTGGCGCGGTCCTGTCACAAATACAGAATGGTGAAGAAAAAGTGATCGGCTACTTCAGCAGAACTCTATCCAAATTAGAACGTAAGGACTGCGTAACCAGACGCGAATTGTTAGCCGTAGTAAAAAGTGTGGAGCATTTCTACAAATACCTCTATTGAAGAAAGTTTTTGCTACGAACCGACCATGCCGCGTTGAAATGGCTGCTGAATTTTAAGAACCCCGAGGGCCGAGTAGCCAGATGGATAGAGAAGCTGCAAGAGTACGACTTTGACATAGAACACCGAGCGGGAAATAGCCATAGAAACGCCGACGCCTTATCCAGAAGACCTTGCCCGGATAATTGTAAACACTGTCAACGAGTCGAGGAACACGAAGAGGTCAGGAGGATAACTATCCTAGACGAGCAGTGGCAGCCCGACAACATTAAGGCAGAACAACTTTCCGACGTGCTCCTAAAAATGTTCCTGGACTGGAAGAAAGAAGGCAGAAGACCAACCTGGCAGGAAGTGGCTGCCAAGCCAACAGAAGTGAAATCGTTGTGGGCCCAATAGGACTCCATTAAAGAAGAAGATGGTCTCCTACAGCGCGTGGTCGAGAATCAAGATGGTACCGAAAGCAGACGTCAGCTAGTGATACCGAGAAGCTTGGTAAAGGAAGTCCTGCAGTGCCTCCATGACAACCCTTCGGGAGGACATTTTGGTGTAAAGAAGACCCTTGGCAAAGTACGAGAACAATTTTACTGGGTCAACTGCAAGAAGGACGTGGAAGATTGGTGCAAAAAGTGCACGACGTGCGCCGCCAGTAAGGGACCTCAGAAGCGACAACGTGCTCCGATGCGGCAGTATAACGTCGGCAGGCCATTTGAGAGAATTGCCATAGATGTTGCCGGACCATTCCCAGAATCTGAAGATGGGAATATATACATCGTAGTGGCAATGGACTACTTTACGAAATGGGTTGAAGCGTACGCCCTTCCGAACCAGACGGCAACCACAGTGGCGGAAATGCTCGTGAAAGAGTTAATCAGCCGATTCGGAGTACCACTGGAGCTGCATTCCGACCAAGGACGAAATTTCGAGTCAGCCATATTCCAAGATATTTGTAAGATATTGGGCATTCATAAGACTCGAACTACAGCCCTACATCCCCAATCATACGGCATGGTAGAACGAATGAACAGGACCATTAACAAGTACCTGTCCAAAATGGTCTCCAAACATCAGCGAGACTGGGATCGTTATCTGCCATTGTTCCTTTTGGCATACAGATCTTCCATACATGAAACCACTGGACAAACACCAGCCAGGGTACTGTTTGGTCGAGAGTTGCGACTACCATGCGACTTAAAGTTCGGATGCAAACCTGGCGAAGACGTGGCTGGAGAAGATTACGTCAGTGAACTCCGAAGACGATTGGATGACATCCATGACGAGATACGTTCCCATATGCAGATAGCCAGTGACCGGATGAAGGACGCATATGACATTAAGGCCACTGATGGAGGATTCCATGAAGAAGATTTGGTGTGGCTTTATAATCCGAAGCGTCAAAGGGGTCTTTCGCCGAAGCTGCAACAAGATTGGGAAGGCCCGTACAAGGTTATCAAACAAATCAATGACGTAATCTACCGAATTAGACGTACTCCCAATGGAAAACCAAGAGTAGTCCACTTCAACCGACTGGCTGTATATGCTGGGGACAACCACGAGGAAGCTCGAGTTAGAGTTGTGCAGGCTCGATCGCCAGAGCCCCAGTACGAAGAATTTATGGCCGAACAGAGCTTACACCGTAAAGTCCGATTTGGAGTCACCACCGAAGTTCAGCAGGACTTATTGGCCGTCCCGAAGGAATACTCGCTGGCCCATTGTGTGGCAAGGGATTTGGACATGAGCCGTGGGATTGCCACGGTCTTCCGGAAGAAGTTTGGGCGACTACCGATGTTGCTCGACCAGGTCAAAGATGGAAGAAAAGTAGTGCAGTTACTCGATGGGACCCAATCCATCTTCTATCTAGTCACCAAAAGTAAGTCGTCGGAGAAGCCTACCTACCACTTCTTATGGGACTCCCTGATAGAACTAAGAGAGCAATTGCTACACGCTAACATCCTGAAGCTAGCAATACCGAGGATCGGATGTGGGCTCGATGGGCTGAATTGGAGGGTGGTCAGAAACATGCTGGAGGTTTTGTTCCGATACACTGGTATAGAAATCTTGGTGTGCGCCGGAAATCCCCGACGAGGACCGTCACCATTGAAGACCGTTGACTGCCATTTCCACTTGACAACCGGATGCCGAAGCGGATCCACCTGCAAGTACCGGCATGATCCTCTGAAGGGACGGCAGAATGTGATCCGGGACGAATCACCCTTAACGAGGGGGTAGTGTAGCGACCAGTGACACAGTACGTGTGTGCGATAACAATTTGTGGCATGTACTTGTTATCGCTAACATGCTTAAGGCGTAAAAACCGCACACGGTACTTTTCGTGTTATCAACTTACAAGATGTAAATCATTCTCCGGCGACAAGTAACAAGTTCAATTCTGGAATAATCGAGGACTTTCTAATTATTACTCATCATTCGGGAATACACAGGATTTCTTCGAGTTCCTGTCTAGAAAGTTCGAAAGGTGTATATATAGTGATCATCTTTGGACCGAAAAACGGTAGTTGTGAGAAACCATCAGTGCGCGAATCAAAGCGAGAAATAATACACAAAAGTGATATAAATCAATTGTAATATAAATAAGTGAATTGTTCTAATATAAATAGTAGTTTTAAGTTAGTGTTAAGTGTTATATAAATAGTGTTAAATAAATAATTGTTTAAATAAATATCTTTGACTAGAAAATTCGTTACACAACGTTTCCAGAGAAAGACGATTTTTTCGATAAACCAACTTCCCTCCCCATTTCCGATGAGGATTATGAAAGAGCTAAAACTGTTTGGAACGCTTTCTCTTGTTTAACTCTCGGAGAATACTCTGACCTATACTTAAAAACAGACGTTCTGTTATTAGCAGACGTTTTCGAGAATTTCCGAAACATATTGTAGCGACCAGTGACACAGTACGTGTGTGCGATAACAATTTGTGGCATGTACTTGTTATCGCTAACATGCTTACGGCGTAAACACCGCACACGGTACTTTTCGTGTTATCAACTTACAAGATGTAAATCATTCTCCGGCGTCAAGTAACAAGTTCAATTCTGGAATAATCGAGGACTTTCTAATTATTACTCATCATTCGAGAATCGTCAGGATTCCCTTTTCGAATTGTCCAGAAAGTTCGAAAGGTGTATATAAAGTGATCATCTTTGGACCGAAAAACAGTTAGTTGAAGAAAGCATCAGTGCGCGAATTAAAACCGATAATAGACAAAGTGATATAAATAAATTGTTATATAAATAAGTGAATTGTTGTGATATAAATGGTAGTTCTAAGTTAGTGTTTAAGTGTTATAAATAGTGTTAAATAAATAATCGTTTAAATAAATACTTTGACTAGAAAATTCGTTACAATTGGTGTCAGGTGTGGGGTCTGCGAATCGACCTCCGGAGAATTTTCTAGTGTAATAAAAATACAAAATAAATAAAAATGCCGAAAAAGTTGTTCGAGTTGAAAGTCGCCGAATTGAAAAGCGAACTGGAGGAGCGAGACGAAGATACGTCTGGTACTAAGAACATCTTACAGAAACGGCTCGAGGAGGCTTTGATACAAGAAGGTTTCGATCCCAGCACGTATGAATTTGAGGACGAATTGGAAAAAAAATTAAATGAAAATTCAAAGTACCTGGAAGAAAAAATAAATGAAAATCTGGAAGAAAAATTAAAGGAAAATTCAAAAGTTCTGGAAGAAAAATTAAATGATAATTCAAGAAATCTTGAAGAATTAAAGGAAAATTCAAAAGTCCTGGAAGAAAAATTAAAAACATTCGAAGGAAATTTGGAAGAAAAACTGGAAAAATTCGAAGAAGAAACAAGAGAAGAAATAAACAAAAAGTTGGGGACTTTCGACGAAAGAGTAGCCCAGCTGGAAGAAATGGTTCTGAATCCGGGAAAACGAGAGACCAGTCACCAACTTGCGGAAAAGAGATATAGCGTGGTTGACAGCAAAGAAATCCCCGACGTAAAAGAAGAACAGGTCATCTCATCCAAGGTGCATATGAAGCTACCTACGTTTGACGGAAAAACATCATGGACCACGTTTTTGACACAATTCGAGGTAGCTGCGAAAGCGTACAAATGGACGTTAGAAGAGAGAGCTTCTTCGCTTGCCCTTGCTCTGAGTGATGGTGCTGGTGAAATTTTGAACACGTTGCCACCGGAAGAATTACTAGACTACCATCGGCTAGTAAAAAGATTAGAGACGCGATACGGCCAAGCACATCTGACGGCTGTGTACCATGTGCAGTTAAAGAACCGACGTCAGAAGACAAGTGAAAGTCTTCAGGAATACGAGGCGGACATTGCTCGGTTAGTCCGGCTCGCCTCTCCAGGTACGGCTGATGATACACTGGAAAGATTGGCCGTCGACGCATTTATTGACGGACTTAAGGACGACGAAATACAACAGCGACTCCGACTGGACCGGCCGAGGACTTTGATTGACACATTGGCCCGCGCACTGGCATACGACGTCGTCAAACAGGCGTCACAACGACAATGTCGAGTGCGGGAATTAAAAGAGGAGTCAGCCGGTCGGGACGAAGATAAACTGGAAGAGATGGTCCGCCGAATAATGACCAAAATAGAAAGGAAGCCCAAACAAATCAGGTGCTGGAACTGTGAGAAGTTAGGCCACGTGAGAAGCAGTTGCAAGAGGGAGAGATCTACCTCTCAAGAAGAGAAGCCCCGCGTATCGGAATTCAGGATTGGCGCGGCGCCGGCGGGGCAAACGTCGATCCCGGAGCAAGAAGCCCCCGGTCTTATTGCACTAACAAAAACCATGAAAGACAGAGCTGATAGCCTTTTTCTAAAGGGGCACATAAATAGGAAGCGGTGTTCGTTTCTATTGGATCCCTGGAGCGAGCAGGACAATTATACGAGCCAACGTGATGACTACAAGTAAGCTTCAACCGACTCAATGGAAGCTACGTACGGCCACAGGAGAAAAGGTAAATGTCCATGGTGAAAGCTACGTCAAGATCCGCATAGGAAAGACCCCCCTTCCAACACTGCGCTCTTGTAGCCGAAATTGAAGACAACGTCATTCTGGGCTTGGACGTGCTTCGGAAATACGACTTTTGCCTGAGTTTCTAAAGAAAAGTCGTGACCTTAAACGGAGAAGACTTCAAGCTAACTACTCAGGACACTGTAACATCTCAAGTCAAAAAGCTACAAACAAGAACGGAAGACGCCGACGCCTTATCCAGAAGACCTTGCCCGGATAATTGTAAACACTGTCAACGCGTCGAAGAACACGAAGAGGTTAGGAGGATAGCTATCCTGGACGAGCATTGGCAGCCCGACAACATTAAGGCAGAACAACATTCCGACGTGCTCCTAAAAATGTTCCTGGACTGGAAGAAAGAAGGCAGAAGACCAACCTGTCAGGAAGTGGCTGCCAAGCCAACAGAAGTGAAATCGTTGTGGGCCCAATAGGACTCCATTAAAGAAGAAGATGGTCTCCTACAGCGCGTGGTCGAGAACCAAGATGGCACCGAAAGCAGACGTCAGCTAGTGATACCGAGAAGCTTGGTAAAGGAAGTCCTGCAGTGCCTCCATGACGACCCTTCGGGAGGACATTTTGGTGTAAAGAAGACCCTTGGTTAAGTACGAGAACGATTTTACTGGGTCAACTGCAAGAAGGACGTGGAAGATTGGTGCAAAAAAGTGCACGACGTGCGCCGCCAGTAAGGGACCTCAGAAGCGACAGCGTGCTCCGATGCGACAGTATAACGTCGGCAGCCCATTCGAGAGAATTGCCATAGATGTTGCCGGACCATTCCCAGAATCTGAAGATGAAAATAAGTACATCGTAGTGGCAATGGACTACTTTACGAAATGGGTTGAAGCGTACGCCCTTCCAAACCAGACGGCAATAACAGTGGCGGAAACGCTCGTGAAAGAGCTAATTAGCCGATTCGGAGTACCACTGGAGTTGCATTCCGACCAAGGACGGAATTTCGAGTCAGCCATATTCCAGGACATCTGTAAGATATTGGGCATTCACAAAACTCGTACTACAGCCCTACACCCCCAATCAGACGGCATGGTAGAACGAATGAACAGGACCATCAACAAGTACCTGTCTAAAATGGTCTCCAAACATCAGCGAGACTGGGATCGTTATCTGCCATTGTTCCTTTTGGCATACCGATCTTCCATACATGAAACCACTAGACAAACACCAGCCAGGGTACTGTTCGGTCGAGAGTTGCGACTACCATGCGACTTAAAGTTCGGATGCAAACCTGGCGAAGACGTGGCTGGAGAAGATTACGTCAGTGAACTCCGAAGACGATTGGACGACATCCATGACGAGATACGTTCCCATATGCAGATAGCCAGTGACCGGTTGAAGGACGCATATGACATTAAGGCCACTGATGGACGATTCCATGAAGAAGATTTGGTGTGGCTTTATAATCCGAAGCGTCAAAGGGGTCTTTCGCCGAAGCTGCAATAAGATTGGGAAGGCCCGTACAAAGTTATCAAACGAATCAATGACGTAATCTACCGAATTAGACGTACTCCCAATGGAAAACCAAGAGTAGTCCACTTTAACCGACTGGCTCCATATGCTGGGGACAACCACGAGGAAGCTCGAGTTAGAGTTGTGCAGGCTCGATCGCCAGAGCCCCAGTACGAAGAATTTATGGCCGAACAGAGCTTACACCGTAAAGCCCGATTTGGAGTCACCACCGAAGTTCAGCAGGACTTATTCGCCGTCCCGAAAGAATATTTGCTGGCCCATTGTGTGGCAAGGGATTTGGACATGAGCCGTGGGATTGCCACGGTCTTTCGGAAGAAGTTTGGGCGACTACCGATGTTACTCGACCAGGTCAAAGATGGAAGAAAAGTAAGTATTGCAGTTACTCGATGGGACCCAATCCATCTACCTATCACTCCTTATGGGACTCCCTGATAGAACTAAGAGAGCAATTGCTGCACGCTAACATCCTGAAGCTAGCAATACCGAGGATCGGATGTGGACTCGATGGGCTGGATTGGAGGGTGGTCAGAAACATGCTGGAGGTTTTGTTCCGATACACTGGTATAGAAATCTTGGTGTGCGCCGGAAATCCACGGCGAGGACCGTCACCATTGAAGACCGTTGACTGCCATTTCCACTTGACAACCGGATGCCGAAGCGGATCCACCTGCAAGTACCGGCATGATCCTCTGAAGGAACGGCAGAATGTGATCCGGGACAAATCACCCTTAAGGAGGGGGTAGTGTAGCGACCAGTGACACAGTACGTGTGTGCGATAACAATTTGTGGCATGTACCTGTTATCACTAACATGCTTACACCGCACACGGTACTTTTCGTGTTATCAACTTACAAGATGTAAATCATTCTCCGGCGACAAGTAACAAGTTCAATTCTGAAATAATCGAGGACTTTCTAATTATTACTCATCATTCGAGAATCGTCAGGATTCCCTTTTCGAATTGTCCAGAAAGTTCGAAAGGTGTATATAAAGTGATCATCTTTGGACCGAAAAACAGTTAGTTGAAGAAAGCATCAGTGCGCGAATTAAAGCCGATAATAGACAAAGTGATATAAATAAATTGTTATATAAATAAGTGAATTGTTGTGATATAAATGGTAGTTCTAAGTTAGTGTTTAAGTGTTATAAATAGTGTTAAATAAATAATCGTTTAAATAAATACTTTGACTAGAAAATTCGTTACAATATGTATTACCACTTACGACTTAGACCCAGCTCAGTATTACACTGCACCAGGTCTTGCGTGGGATAGCATGTTAAAATTCACTCGTATTAATTTAGAACTTTTAACCGACATCGATATGTTAAAATTTTTTCAAAAAGGTATACGTGGAGGTATAAGTCAATGCGTTGAAAGAATGCATTTCGCTAACAATCCCCACCTCCCAGATTATAACAGCTCTATTCCTACTTCTTATATTATGTATTTAGATGCTACTAATTTGTATGGACATAGTATGAGTCAATTCCTTGCTGTTTCCCACTTTCGTTGGATAAACGAAACCGAAATTAATAAATTGAATGTTCTCTCTTTAGATGCTTCTTCTGAATACGGTTATGTACTTGAAGTCGATGTTGAATATCCCCAACACCTCCATGATTTACATGCTGATCTCCCTTTTTTAGTTGAAAATATTATTTCTCCTGCTAATGCTAATGGTAGAATCAAAAAACTTATACCTAACCTTATGAATAAAACAAAATATGTTGTTCATTATCTAACGCTGCAACAAGCCCTTCGCATTGGACTGAAACTACTTAAAGTTCATAGAGTTATCGAGTTTAAACAATCCGATTGGTTGAAACCTTTCATCGATTTAAATACACGAAAACGTAATTTGTCTGAAAATAAATTTGGGAAATCTTTCTTTAAATTAATGAATAACAGTGTTTTCGGAAAGACGATAGAGAACGTTGATAAACGAGTTGATGTGAAATTAGTAACACATTGGCAAAATTCGGGTCGCTTCTTAGGTGCTGAGACATAAATAGCCAAACCTGATTTCAAAAATTTTAAGATTTTCACTCCCAACTTTGTAGCCATTCAGATGAATAAATTACGTATTGTTTACGATTTCTACTACAGCTTTCTAAAACTAAAATATCATCAAAATATTTCTTTGATGTATATGGATACAGATTCTTTCATTTTGAAAGTGTACACTGAAAACTTTTACCGCGGTATTGTTGAAAATATCCATTACTTTGATACTTCTAATTATCCTCGCGATAATAGTTTCAATATTCCCATTACCACATCCGTTATCGGTAAATTCAAGTTTCCTAATAATCCCATTAAAGCATTCTATGGAACCGGAGCTAAAGCGTATTGTGTTGAAGCGGTTGATCAAATTGTTAAGAAAGCTAAAGGTGTTAAGAAGAACGTTATTAAACTACATCTGGGAGTTGATGATTATCTTCGCGTTATTAGGGACAATTCCACCATTAGAAAATGTATGAATGTTTTTGTTTCTGACCTCCACACTATGTACACCCAAATGATTACTAAAGTAGCTCTTTGCCCTAAAGACGATAAACGTTTCTTAATTCCGAAAACAACTAATACGCTTCCTTGGGGACATTATAATATAAAAAACTCGGAAAGTTCCATTTCAAAGTTGAATAATACCATTGACCAAGTAGTCAAAAATTTTAATATGCCCCATAAAAACAACTTAACGGTTGGAGAATATTTTATTCAAAAACTTTTCGAGGCTTCTTCACTTCCACAAGAATCTATTGATACTATTTACGAACAACTTATGTAATATTCACTATATTATCAAACTTTATTATTGATTGTACACACTTATCTGTGTAAATAAATAAACGTTTTAACACAAGTTTGTCTTTAATTAATTTTGTAAATTGTATGAACATATAAATGAAACGTTAAATGTTTCTGCAGTTATAATTTAATACGTTAATAGCAGTAACAATGAATAAACTTCTTCGATACCAGTGGATGGTTATTTGTCTGAATCATAACCATTTCATCAGCCTAGAGCCTTTTCTGTTCCTTATTGCAAAATGTTGTCTTCTGTCCATTGCAACACTGTCTGATGACGACTGATAATGGTTGGACTTAAAGTATATGAAAGCTTGAACAAGTTGATTAACTTAAACTTTTCCAAATATTTCGGTTGCGTTATCAACAGTTTTACCGAATATCATACTTAAATGCTATAACAATCAAACTATCACCACACCTAATACAACCATATATACATTTTCTAGAAACATATGATAAGGTTATTAATTCTTACACGCTTATTGTTTTAACAGTGCCGATATATATGAATAGATGTGTAACAGCATGTCATACAAGATTACGATGCAGTTTTATCAGACATTTACACAACCGATAACGAATACATACACGTTTAAACAGTTTCGATACTTATGAGCCGATTAATAATTACGTATGGACAGTGGCGGCTCGTAATCGAATAAGAAGGGGGATTACAAAATGAAGAACATGTAATCATCAAAAAAGGGTATTCAATGTTTTAGTTGCTATAATTTTGATAGACAAAAGTAATCATTCTCTTAATAATAAACTATCGTTTTGTTTAATATAATATTATAAATAAAACAGAGTTAAATTATTATTATTATGAGCTTTATTATATTATTTCATGTACATCAATCCAGCTATTATACTTACTACTGAATTTTAATTGAATTTATCGAAAAGAAAAACGTGTAGATTAGAAAAGACGCACATGATTTTGATAACATAAAAAAATATTCATTTCAAGAATTAGGTTTGATCATCGTTTTTCACATTCACAACCGCCCTTTTCAGTAGAATTTGTCTGGGTAAAGGGATGTAAGAAGACGCTCTCAGCGAATAATACTTGGTAAAGTTGATTTCGAGGAAAAGAACCCTTTCTAAACTCCATCCTGCAGAAACAAGAAACGCAATCGAAGATGATGGAAAAAGAAACATTTTATTAAAATAATTTCATACCTGACTCTCGTTCTTGAAACTCTGACGCTTTGGTGTTAAGGATATCGAAGAAATTTTCTAGAACATTGGAAAGATCGATCGATCGCGTCATAACTTTATTATTAGTGTTGAAGGATTTAATTTCAATCAATTGTTTAGTTTCGTGTACGTAACGTCCGAAAACTTCGAAATTTATTTTAAGCATGTCGTGGAGGTGAATTTGATTACGTATTATGCGCAAACATTTGTCGAGAATATCACTGAAAAAGTCTGTATATTTTAACAAAACTATTACTTGGATTATGAAATTATTAATAGTTTGTTTTAAAAAAAAATTAATTAACATGAAATATTAAAAAGAAAACGTGCTCGGGCGCCACTTTGTCAAACAAAGAAAAGAATAAATGAAACGACAAATTTTTTGAGCACCGGGTAGTGCATCGGTGATTCCTGTAGAATCCTGAGAGTCAAGAGAGCTCGAAGCTCTCTTAAAAAAAACAAAAAAACTTGAAGAGTATATTAACAAAAAAGGTACATTAAAAGAAAACTTACAAAGACAACACAAGCCCAACCAAAATGTAACGCACCCTGCGCCAACGTAGGGACTTCAGCTGGTTTCCGGGTCTTGAAGGGGACTTTTCAAAAACGTATGAGACCAGGCAATAGATAAAAGGACTGTAAACCAACCTTATTAGTTTTATACCAGAGCCGCCTGCAGGTGTTGATCGGCTCGTATCAATTTGGTTTGGATATGATTATATAATATGTCTCTTAGCCTGGTTGACCTTTCCTCTAGGAATCTTCACCCCGACCCGTAATCCCAGCTTCAGAGTCCGTCTGGAGCCTAAGCTAAGATGGATGGATGGGCTGACAAATAACAGGAACAAAGATGTACAAAAATATTACCTAAAAGTGAATAAATTAATTAAAATATTATAATTTTGTCGAAAATGAAGATGTCTAAAAAATAAAAGGTAGGAAACGGAAGTATATAGGTGAGTCCACGTCGAGATCAAACAAACCAAGATTCATCTAAGTACTCACAAGATACCACAAGAACAAAAAAATTATTTGAAAAATGAAATTACTGAGAACAAAGGGGTGAAAAGCTAAATTAATAATTTAGAAAATAGCCACAAAGGCCCAAAAGATTAAGAAGAAAAAATAAGATTTACAAAATGCCTCGTGGCAACAAAAAAAAATTGACAAAATAGTTAAAATTAATTAAAAAAAACAATTTAAAAGAGTGCTTCGAGAGGTTATGAAAAATTAAAGAAAAAATTAACGAAATACTTAATTTGAATAAATTTACGTAATATATTAATAAGGTGAGAAGTTCACACAAGTAGAAGCACAATACACGAACAGAAACACACACCCACACGTCACGTCAGTGTCGAGGATCAAGGAGAAAGACCTCGAGCACCGACCGGAAAATTTCATCGATCCCTCCATCGATCGCCTAGTCCTGCGCGAAGGTTGTTAGCCTTGATGATAAGACGGAAGGTCGATCAACATTAAGAAATAATCAACAAAACTGAACCAAGACAAACACAAACTGAATCGAAATAAATAAAACTTCAGTAACGGGATTTTTCATAGAAAAAAAACGTTACAAACCCCTATTACCAGGAAAAAGAGGACTGACAGCCAGCCTACCAGAAATCAAAAACGAAAAACATAATAAAGGTACGAGAGCTAAGAAAGGGAACCAAAAATCTAATACGAATCTAATCCAAAAAAAAAATCGAGGAACTTAAACTCAAACAGACAATTACTAAATATAAAAAATGGAGGCTAATTGCCTAACTAAACGAAAATTATTGGTCAATTTGACCAGACAATGCTACTGCATTGGAAAACGAAAACTAAAACTTCATTTAATATGCATAGCACTTATAATCAAGCGCCCAAGGCAAACGAAAATGAATTAAAAAGAACGGCATTCAATATTCTGCACTTACTGTGTAAGCGCCTATAGCAGACGTAAAGGTTAATCGTAGTCAACGCACGAAATAATTTTTGCACTCGGCAAATTGGGTACCATACCCTGGCAAACAAACTCAAGAGATTAATCACCTCTAAATCACATTACGAAAATCACATAGGCAAATCTTATGTGCAAACAGCACTCTCAAAACTTCGCTTTCCCACCACAAAAAATCGCAATATACAACGCATCTAAAATGCAAAACTCAGAAACACCAGAAATAGGCCTACAGCCCAACACTGCATCTAAAATGCAAAATTCTGAAACATCAGAAATAGGCCCACAGCCCAACACTGCATCTAAAATGCAAAATTCACACTAAGAATAGGCCTAATGCCCTAAACTGCATCTAAAATGCAAAACTCATAAACGCCAAAGACAGGCCCAAAGCCCAAAACTGCATCTAAAATGCAAAACGCAAAGCCACCAACAAAAGGCTTAAAGCCCAAAACTGCATCTAACATGCAAAACGCAAACGCACCAACAAAAGGCCTAAAGCCCAAAACTGCATCTCAAATGCAAAACTCAAACACTAACAATAGGCCTAAAGCCCAAAACTCTATATCAGGACTCAAACCTGAAAACGCATATACATTCCGCATCCGGAAACCATAGCACTCACTATTGAGCAAAAAACCTAACTGCAGTCAAACACTGCAACGCATCATATGCAAAACCAAAATGCACAGAAAAATGCACAACTGCATCAAAACTGCATAATAAATCACCCTGCATAGGGAAAATGCATCTAAACTGCACCAATAGTGTGCAACAACAAATCAACTGCATCAAAACAAATGCAAAAATCTAAACTGCACTAAAACAAATGCATCAATATAATCGGCACCTAACCAAAAGCACAAGCGAGCACTCAACAATCGAAAACTGCAGCTATCTGCAAACTAAAAGGCAATATCGCCTCATATCGAACAAAAGTTGCACTTAAAGAGCACCTAGCACAAATAATAGGCATCAACTATAAACAAATCGAAACCAGTAAACTAAACTCAAAAGGCATGTGCAACGAGCACCAACAAAAAAAAAACGAAAAAATCACTTGAAAGTGAAAATAAAATTCAAAAACATAAATCTACATTCCTAGCTGTAAAAAATGCATTCTAAGCTAGAATGAAACTTAACGGTGGAACTATCCCGACTTAAGTCGAAAACGTAAACTAAAAACTTTCCTACTCGGGAATAAAACGAAACTTAATCCAAAATGGAATTCATAGAATTCTTTAAAAACGAAAAAATAAAAATTAATTGGCTAAAAGCCATACGTAAAATAGGAGTGGCTTTCATGAGCCAAAAGAGGACATTTGTAGAGCTACATAGGGAACAGTAAAAAGAAAACAACAACTAAAGGGAATGGCCAAAAATAAATTCAGAAAAATTTTTCTTTTATTCCAGTATGCAGTCAGGTACTACATGACTGAAAAGGGACGGTAAGACCCCACGGGAACCTAAGCAGGAAAGAAAGTAAGACCTGAAAAACTGATATCCATTTCCTACGAAATGCCAAATAACAGTAAAAAAGTGTACAGTTGGGGTTCCAGCCCGAAGTAAAATGACCTGAAAGTACTAGGATTGAGGAGGCGAAAAACTAAAGTGAAACGTAGTAAATTCCAGAGGTGAACTTGGGAAATGAAGCCAGGAATTGTTATAGGCAAATTATGAATCGAAAAATATGATAATGAATACGAAAGGAAGTAAGATACGCACACACAAGGGAAACTCTCTTCGAAGGGGAGACAGAACCTCATTCACTCTGGTTGTGAGCCCGATTACCCCTAAGGCACGCATACGCTACGAACCCAAAACCTTTGGCCGATTCATGCCCCTAAAAAAACTCGCGATGGGGTTGTCCCATGCACTCACAGATTCACTACTAAAGGAAAGCACGAGAAAAGGTAAAAATGACTGGAATCATGTTGGAGACAAAGGGTTGGAATTTACTCACATGCATGAAGCAAACAAGAGTCTAAAAAGGGAACAGAGGGACTCCTGACCAACATCATACATGTAGTGAGAGCTGATAGCACCCCTCACTCAAGGTGTGAGAATCGAAGAAGAAAGGGATAGAACAACAGTCCTTGGCACTGACATAACTAAGGTATGAAAACAAACACGAAGAAAGAGATTTATTGGATCGTGAGCTACAGCGACGTCTGGATCAGCAGATTTAACCGAACAAGTCTCGATATCTGAACGAAAATGAATGTACCTAAAATTGTCCAGAAAATTTGAAAATCCTAAGTTTTCTAAGCCAACAATATTCCCTAATACAGGAACATCATTCCTGGAACCTGAAGCAGAAATTAAACGTGGAGTAGACACGACCTTAACCAATAAAGAAGAATTAACAGGAAGTATAAGTGATGACGTATCAGTTAGTCAAATATTTAATATACTAATAGACAAAAAAAGGTAGTGAGCATTTGAATTATAATCAATAGTTAACATAATCTTTTTTAAATGCAACTCAGCATGTAAAATACTCAAATTACGAAATAACTTGCCAATTTTACTTGGCTTCAATTTACATAAAAAAAAACCTCTTGGCTCTCTTTTCTAAATAATTAAACTTGTTTTCAAGTAATTTCAGTTCATCAGAAGTTAACTCAATTAAAGTATGATTTCGTATGGTATCTGTAATCACTTACATACTGCAGGAATTCGTCCAACTCACGATAAACATCCAAGTTTTCCAAGTCACTCACTGTAATTTCGTCTAATACGTCATCATAAGGAAGGATTAGTCAAACACCAGAGGATTAATAGAGAATACATCCATAATGCAAAACAAGTACCTAAAATTTTACACAAGTTTGAAACTGTACAAACAAATTTGAAAGATCTTAAACAAGTAAACAGGCAATGTTTTTCAAACTTTTACAAAACAGATCTCGGAGATAAATTACAGAAGGTTAAATGCAGTAAATGCAAAAATAATGTACAAAATATAAATTTAATCACAAAAAAAGATTTTGTTTACCAGTTACAATAAATACAAGAAAAAAGTTGCAATCAGGATTCTTCAGGTCCCTGCTCGTGCCGCGCAAATTTAACAAAACTATTACTTGGATTATGAAATTATTAATAGTTTGTTTTAAAAAAAAATTAATTAACATGAAATATTAAAAAGAAAACGTGCTCGGGCGCCACTTTGTCAAACAAAGAAAAGAATAAATGAAACGACAAATTTCTTGAGCACCGGGTAGTGCATCGGTGATTCCTGTAGAATCCTGAGAGTCAAGAGAGCTCGAAGCTCTCTTAAAAAAAACAAAAAAACTTGAAGAGTATATTAACAAAAAAGGTACATTAAAAGAAAACTTACAAAGACAACACAAGCCCAACCAAAATGTAACGCACCCTGCGCCAACGTAGGGACTTCAGCTGGTTTCCGGGTCTTGAAGGGGACTTTTCAAAAACGTATGAGACCAGGCAATAGATAAAAGGACTGTAAACCAACCTTATTAGTTTTATACCAGAGCCGCCTGCAGGTGTTGATCGGCTCGTATCAATTTGGTTTGGATATGATTATATAATATGTCTCTTAGCCTGGTTGACCTTTCCTCTAGGAATCTTCACCCCGACCCGTAATCCCAGCTTCAGAGTCCGTCTGGAGCCTAAGCTAAGATGGATGGATGGGCTGACAAATAACAGGAACAAAGATGTACAAAAATATTACCTAAAAGTGAATAAATTAATTAAAATATTATAATTTTGTCGAAAATGAAGATGTCTAAAAAATAAAAGGTAGGAAACGGAAGTATATAGGTGAGTCCACGTCGAGATCAAACAAACCAAGATTCATCTAAGTACTCACAAGATACCACAAGAACAAAAAAATTATTTGAAAAATGAAATTACTGAGAACAAAGGGGTGAAAAGCTAAATTAATAATTTAGAAAATAGCCACAAAGGCCCAAAAGATTAAGAAGAAAAAATAAGATTTACAAAATGCCTCGTGGCAACAAAAAAAAATTGACAAAATAGTTAAAATTAATTAAAAAAAACAATTTAAAAGAGTGCTTCGAGAGGTTATGAAAAATTAAAGAAAAAATTAACGAAATACTTAATTTGAATAAATTTACGTAATATATTAATAAGGTGAGAAGTTCACACAAGTAGAAGCACAATACACGAACAGAAACACACACCCACACGTCACGTCAGTGTCGAGGATCAAGGAGAAAGACCTCGAGCACCGACCGGAAAATTTCATCGATCCCTCCATCGATCGCCTAGTCCTGCGCGAAGGTTGTTAGCCTTGATGATAAGACGGAAGGTCGATCAACATTAAGAAATAATCAACAAAACTGAACCAAGACAAACACAAACTGAATCGAAATAAATAAAACTTCAGTAACGGGATTTTTCATAGAAAAAAAACGTTACAATATGAAAGGTGGTATTTCGTAGACGTGATACGAAACGAAGCAATTCTGTTGGTGAAAGCAGAGGTTATGAAACTGATTCCCTCCTCGAGAGGTGAGCAACACTTTTCCTTATGCTGCATAGTGCGTAGGTGACCGTTGTAGGAAGACTGAGGAACATGAATTTTACAGGTTTCACACCACCGGTCAGAAGAGGTAGAAGGTGTATCAAACATCAGTTTTTTAGTCGGTACAGACGACTTAGGATCGCTCTGTACTCATTTACGACACGAAGTTCTTCGATGTCTGTTTAAATTGTCAGATCGCGTAAACGATGTATCGCAGTCCGGGCAACGAATCATATCGGTTATTAGCTGTGAAGAGATCTTGACAAAGACTGAGGATGACCGTGTGCGTAGTCAATTTATACGTGTACGGAAATTGGAAGGAGTGGGGAAAATGGAAACGGTTAGGGTATTTAAAGAGGGGTAGAAGATATTTAAGAGAGAATTACGAAGGGAACGAATTAGTAAAATGGCTGAACAGGTACAAGGTGGTGAGGGTGATATACCATTGTATAATCTGGACGATATCGAGCTGTCAGCGGTGTTGGACGAGTTCTTCAACAACGAGAACTCGATGATAACAGCAGTCGGTGGGGGAAATGTAATCGACGAAACAATGACAGTGCCTGTGGTGAATACATCGCGAGCGGTTTTAGGAGGTGGTAAAGGCATTGTGATGAAACCGAAGAAGCGGACGTACAATAGGAAGATGTCGGGTGGTACGTTAGACTACTCAAAGGTAGTGGAGCAGGTACGAGAAGCGATGAAGACTCTTCAACGCGAAAAACTTAAAAGAGAGGGTGAAATGAAGGAGCATGACACGAAGGATACTTCTTTGTTAGAACAAATTAAGAAGAAAGAGAAGGAATTGGAGGATTTGAAGAGAACTCGGGAAAACGGTAGTAGATGGATTGTGGAAAGCCGAAAGCGGGTGGAAGAGGTGGAACAGAAGTTGGTGGAGTTACAAACCCATATTATTGAAATGTTTAAGTAGTAATGTAAAAAGAATAATGAAATAAAAATTGTATTATAAGCTGATTTTTTCTTTTAATTATTAGTTATTAAAGAAGATAGTGTTGTATTAAAAAGGTATATCTACACAAGTTTTAGTAGGGGATAATGTAAGACAAAGTTTTACAAAAATTTATACATATATGAGAAAGGAGCATGTAACAAACAGGAATGTTAATGTGTAAAGCGTAGAAGGATCGGTTTGTGTTATAGTTAGTGTGGATGAGATGTTTCCTTAAAGCTGAAGCAGACATAGGAATTAGAAGCGAACCGTAAAGAAACTAAAGTAAAGATGATGTGATCGAAGCAGAAGAAGTGGGACTTTGTAGAAGTTTAAAGGAAACAGTTGGAATGTATAAGTGGTAAACTGTCATGATGATAATGTTGTAGAAAGATCGAAAAAGATAAAAATAACTTGTACGTATAACGAAGTTCAGTAGAAGTAGTCACTTAAAAAGTTGTATACTTTTACTACGTTATTTATTCAATAACAAATATTTTGCAAGTAACATCTCGAAGCGGACTTAGTGTACGTTACCACACCCCTTTCAATCCATCGGTCAGAGGTAAAGTTTGAGCTGGTGAGAGAACTGTATAATGGTTTTTGTAACATATGTATGATATAAAATATACTTGATAGATAATCTGAGATGTCTGTCTTAGAGATATGTTGAAAAAAGGTATAGAAGGAGAGAAGGTTAGAAGTACTTGCATAAACAGTATATAACAATGTTTATAAAATAGAGAAATGTTTTATATTTAACATCTCTAAAAGAACGTACTGTACGTTACCGCTTCTCACCCAATCCATCCGACGGAGGTTTTGTTTTAAGTGGTGATGAAAGTCTGATGGATGTTGTAACATATCTATAGCACACTTTGAAATGATGATTTTGTATGAGATCACTGTGTTGTAGATTGGTTAAAAAATAATAAAAAATAAAAAAAGAAGGATGTAGTTATAAAAAATTTATTATAAAATTTAGTAATACATACTTATAATTACAATATATCTTAAAAGCTACTTAAAATGGTAACTAAGCCACTCAGTCCGGAAGTTGTTCTCCATTAATAACAGAGATCCAACGGTTGTGTATTGGATTGAACCGGTTCCACACCATTTCAGCTGCCGAAGGTATTCTTGAAAGTAACGACAGAAGTCGATGGGACGTCTCCGGTCTTCGATGGTTAACACGGTCACCTCGCCTTTAATGGTGGAAAAGATCTTTTTGATAAGAATATAATAATTCCTATCACACATGGTAGCAGATTCCCCGGTTAATGTTATAAAGTAGTACATACTGTTGGTGGTAATGTTTGATGAAACTTACTGTTATGGAAGTGTAGAAGTCTTCTGCCGAACGAAAGGAAGGTATGGATATTTATAGGAGTTTAAAGGAGTGGGGTATGAGTGGAGCGAAAAGATTTGGAGGAGGTGATGAAATTACAAACGTAAAATGACAGCTTGCGAAATTATTGATTGGTTGTAGTAAAAGTGATACGTAAAGCGCGTGAATTCAAATTTGAATACGTAGTCATAGAGGAACGGGTACAGGTTTAAGTTGTGCGCGACATCAGCGAATTTAAGATGGCATGTATACTGCAGGGCAAGTAATGTTTGTCTGTGTGTGATGAACTTACACATGTATAATGATAGCTGGCAGATATGTATGCATATTAGCAACAAAAGTAGGTGTTCAACGTAGAGCTAATGCTGCGTCTGCAAATCATATTTGCTATTTAAACCGCTGTCACTTCGTAACAGCATCACTTGCTCGGAAGGGTTTCCCGGTGTATCAGTTGTGCCTTTCAGGCATACTTTCTTATAAACTGTACGGAAGATAGAGGATTCTGTTATCAGCTATGTATTGACAACAGACCTCTGCTTTTCTATCGTAGCTGTAGAGAATATAATCTCGATGTTGTAAACTGCTGCTGTCGATCTTGTCTCGTCAGGGGGAAAACTGATACCTCTGCGAAAAGACTGGCATAGTCAAATTTAATCGTTACAAATCAATATCCTCTGTTCCAGAAGCTTCACAAGGTGAAATGATGTATTATACATAGAGCAGATACTATAAAATATTCAATGATTAACCCAAGTGTGTTTTCTATATATACATAACTATTAATCGAGTCAACGTTCATCGGTTCATATGTAAATAACAAAACTGCAGCTCTCTTTATAAATCAATAGAATTCAATAAACCATTTTTTAACATTGTACCTAGTACCTAAATTATACGTAACTATAAAAGTATTTATATTATGCTGATGCAAACGCCGATGCTATACTGCTCTACATGTTTATAATAATACTGAACAGTACTGATAGTACCGATGGGATGCGGGGGATCGGGAGAGTATCTATACGTAATTATTAATCGAGTCAACGTTCATCGGTTCATATATATTGAAATTGTTTAAACAATAAACGTGTGTATGTGTGTCTGTTGTTGATTGTATGGTAAAATTGCATTATAATCTTGAATGACACACACACACACACACACACACACACACACACACCGGAATGTATATATACGAGCATTTTCTTTGCCGTATAATAACCTTACCACATGTTTCTAGAAAATGTATATATGGTTATATTAGGTGTGGTGATACTTTGATTATTATTGTATTTAAGCATGATATTCGGTAAAACTGTTGATAACGTAGTTATCCATCAGACATAACATGTTATACACGAATTTATTTGTATTTCAATCGTTACATATCAATATTCTCACTCCTCTGTTCTTCAATCAGTTCTTACACTATCGAAAGCTATGTAATTAGAAGGTGGCGTGATATTTGGTAAAACTACTGATAAAGTAGTTATCATGAAATTTCAGTAAAAAGTTTCAATGAAATAGATTTATGTATACCTTTACGTTTGTATTTGTAATTGTTGATCATATTGTAGCGACCAGTGACACAGTACGTGTGTGCGATAACAATTTGTGGCATGTACTTGTTATCGCTAACATGCTTACGGCGTAAACACCGCACACGGTACTTTTCGTGTTATCAACTTACAAGATGTAAATCATTCTCGGGCGACAAGTAACAAGTTCAATTCTGGAATAATCGAGGACTCTAAATATTACTCATCATTCGAGAATCGTCAGGATTTCCTTTTCGAATTGTCTAGAAAGTTCGAAAGGTGTATATAAAGTGATCATCTTTGGACCAAAGGACAGTTAGTTGAAGAAAGCTTCGGTGCGCGAATTAAAACCGACAATAGAGAAAGTGATATAAATAAATTGTTATATAAATAAGTGAATTGTTGTGATATAAATGGTAGTTCTAAGTTAGTGTTTAAGTTATAATATAAATAGTGTTAAATAAATAATCGTTTAAATAAATACTTTGACTAGAAAATTCGTTACAATTGGTGTCAGGTGTGGGGTCTGCGAATCGACCTCCGGAGAATTTTCTAGTATAATAAAAATACAAATTAAACAAAAATGCCGAAAAAATTGTTCGAGTTAAAAGTCACCGAATTGAAAAGCGAACTGGAAGAGCGAGACGAAGATACGTCTGGTACTAAGAACATCTTACAGAAGCGGCTCGAGGAGGCTTTGCTACAAGAAGGCTTCGATCCCAGCACATATGAATTTGAGGACGAATTGGAAAAGAAACTAAAGGAAAATCTTGAAGAATTAAAGGAAAATTCAAAAGTTCTGGAAGAAAAACTAAATGAAAAGTCAAAGAATCTTGAAGATAAATTAAATGAAAATTCAAAAGTCCTGGAAGAAAAATTAGAAAAATTCGAAGGATGTTTGGAAGACAAACTGGGAAAATTCGAGACTGAACAAGAAAAAATAAAAGAAAGATTGGCCCAGCTGGAAGAAATGGTTCTGAATTCGGAGAAACGAGAGACCAGTTACCAACTCACAGAAGAGGCATAGCGTAGTAGACGGCAAGGAAATCCCCGTCGTGAAAGAAGAACAGCTCATCTTCTCCAAAGTGCACATGAAGCTACCTACGTTTGACGGTAAAACATCATGGACAACGTTTTTGACGCAATTCGAGGTAGCTGCAAAAGCCTACAAATGGACGTTAGAAGAGAGAGCTTCTTCACTTGCCCTTGCTCTACGAGATGGTGCTGGCGAAATTTTGAACACGTTACCATCGGAAGAATTACTAGACTACCATCGGCTAGTAAAAAGATTAGAAATGCGATACGGCCAAGCACATCTGACGGCTGTGTACCATGTGCAGCTAAAGAATCGACGACAGAAGACAGGGGTAAGTCTTCAGGAATATGAGGCAGA
>CM055655.1:19648495-19785193 GCA_029378335.1 Agrilus mali | reverse complement strand
ACTGCGTAACCAGACGCGAATTGTTAGCCGTAGTAAAAAGTTGCTACGAACCGACCATGCCGCGTTGAAATGGATGCTAAATTTTAAGAACCCCGAAGGCCAAGTCGCGAGATGGATAGAGAAACTGCAAGAGTACGACTTTGACATAGAAAACCGAGCGGGAAGTAGCCATAAAAACGCCGACGCCTTATCCAGAAGAGCTTGCCCGGATAATTGTAAACACTGTCAACGCGTCGAGGAACACGAAGAGGTCAGGAGGATAACTATCCTGGACGAGCAGTGGCAGCCCGACAACATTAAGGCAGAACAACATTCCGACGTGCTCCTAAAAATGTTCCTGGACTGGAAGAAAGAAGGCAGAAGACCAACCTGTCAGGAAGTGGCTGCCAAGCCAACAGAAGTGAAATCGTTGTGGGCCCAATAGGACTCCATTAAAGAAGAAGATGGTCTCCTACAGCGCGTGGTCGAGAACCAAGATGGCACCGAAAGCAGACGTCAGCTAGTGATACCGAGAAGCTTGGTAAAAGAAGTCCTGCAGTGCCTCCATGACGACCCTTCGGGAGGACATTTTGGTGTAAAGAAGACCCTTGGTTAAGTACGAGAACGATTTTACTGGGTCAACTGCAAGAAGGACGTGGAAGATTGGTGCAAAAAAGTGCACGACGTGCGCCGCCAGTAAGGGACCTCAGAAGCGACAGCGTGCTCCGATGCGACAGTATAACGTCGGCAGCCCATTCGAGAGAATTGCCATAGATGTTGCCGGACCATTCCCAGAATCTGAAGATGAAAATAAGTACATCGTAGTGGCAATGGACTACTTTACGAAATGGGTTGAAGCGTACGCCCTTCCAAACCAGACGGCAATAACAGTGGCGGAAACGCTCGTGAAAGAGCTAATTAGCCGATTCGGAGTACCACTGGAGTTGCATTCCGACCAAGGACGGAATTTCGAGTCAGCCATATTCCAGGACATCTGTAAGATATTGGGCATTCACAAAACTCGTACTACAGCCCTACACCCCCAATCAGACGGCATGGTAGAACGAATGAACAGGACCATCAACAAGTACCTGTCTAAAATGGTCTCCAAACATCAGCGAGACTGGGATCGTTATCTGCCATTGTTCCTTTTGGCATACCGATCTTCCATACATAAAACCACTGTACAAACACCAGCAAGGGTACTGTTTGGTCGAGAGTTGCGACTACCATGCGACTTAAAGTTCGGGTGAAAACCTGGCGAAGACGTGGCTGGAGAAGATTACGTCGGTGAACTTCGAAAACGATTGGACGACATCCATGACGAGATACGTTCCCATATGCAGATAGCCAGTGACCGGATGAAGGACGCATATGACATTAAGGCCACTGATGGAGGATTCCATGAAGAAGATTTGGTGTGGCTTTATAATCCGAAGCGTCAAAGGGGTCTTTCGCCGAAGCTGCAACAAGATTGGGAAGGCCCGTATAAAGTTATCAAACGAATCAATGACGTAATCTACCGAATTAGACGTACTCCCAATGGAAAACCAAGAGTAGTCCACTTCAACCGACTGGCTCCATATACTGGGGACAACCACGAGGAAGCTCGAGTTAGAGTTGTGCAGGCTCGATCGCCAGAGCCCCAGTACGAAGAATTCATGGCCGAACAGAGCTTACAGCGTAAAGCCCGATTTGGAGTCACCACCGAAGTTCAGCAGGACTTATTCGCCGTCCCGAAGGAATACTCGCTGGCCCATTGTGTGGGACATTTAAATTTAAATCTGTTGTTGCACTAGATAGGAATTGTTACATTAAAAAGACTCTTGATTTTTTAAACACGGGTAAATACCGTATAATAAAAGACCCTACAGATAAATACAAAAAACAAGTCAACGAAGTAATTAGTAACTCAAAAATAGTACTACAATCAACTCCTAGTTATAAAATTAAAATTATGAATTGTCAACCGCCAAAACTATATTCTTTTCTAAAAATACATAAAGAAGGCGCACCTGTAAGACCGATAGTATCTTTTGTAACAGCACCAACCTATAAAATATCTAAATATTTAATCCATGTATTAAACACCTATTGTAACTTTGAGAATAAATTTACTATTAAAAACTCTATACAATTAGTAAATAATATCAAAAATATTATGTTACCCAACAAATGCTGTTTTGTATCTTTCGATGTAACCAATCTTTTTCCATCTATTCCACCTTTAGAAGTACTCAAAATAGTTAAGAATATTTTAATAGATAAATGTATCAATCCGGTTATATGTAATTAAATTTTAGAATTACTATCTGTATGCATAAACCAAAATTATTTCCAGTTCAACAACCATATTTACGAATGCAAGGAAGGTCTAATTATGGGTAACCCGTTAAGCCCATTATTAGCTGAATTATTTATGTATCATCTTGAAAATACACTCATTAGTAAATTCCAATTATTTAGTAAATGCTTATATTATTATCGGTACGTAGATGACATTCTCGTTTGCATTACAGGTACAGATAGGCAATTACAAAATTTCTTAAAACAACTGAATGATATTCATAAGAACATTAAATTCACTATAGAAATTGAAAAAGAACAACAAATTAATTTTCTAGATCTTACCATTAGACGTGAATTTAATAGACATAAATTTAGTATCTATCATAAAACAACTCACACTGATATTTTAATTAACAATCATTCTTGTCATCCATACAAACACAAATTATCAGCATTTTACAGTATGTTGCATAGGTTAATTAATGTACCAATGAATATTTCTGATTTTAATAAAGAATTAAATATAGTAAAATTTTTAGCAAATAGTAATAATTATGACATTAAGATTGTTGATAATATTTTACAGAAATTACTGTTTAAACAATTCATTAATAATGTTTATCCGCTAGTAAAAGATAAAACTAACCATAGGTATAAGACAATACCATTTCTAAGCCCGTCTATTTGCCTAGATAAACTTTTTCGGAATAATAACTTAAAAATTGCATTCTACACGAATAATACGTTAAGCAAACATATTAAAAACAACAAAGATGCGACAAAAAGAGACCAACGTTCAGGTGTTTACAAATTAAATTGTAATTCATGCAATAAGTTTTATATTGGACAGACTGGTCGTACTTTTAGAAAACGTATTACAGAACATAAAAAATCATTTAGTCATAAAAAAATGGATTCAAATTATGCTAAACATTTAATTGAAGAAGAACATGAGTTTAACGAAGAATTTTAAATTTTACATGTCGAAAATAAAAGTTATAAATTGTCCCTTTTGGAAACTATTGAAATCAATAAGTACAAAAACACACAACAACTTTTAAATGATCAACTAGACATAAATAATTCACCATTACTTAATTTGTTCCTTAAAAATAAACCCCCCTCCCTTAACCTTAGTATAAATACACCCGAACTTTAGTGTTAAGTTTATTGTTATACTTCTGATGAAGCCTTAGTAAGGTGAAACAATTGTTAAGTACTTGTTAATATATTGTGGAAATTTAAATTTGTGTTTTATTTGTTATTAAGTGAACTACGATAGTGTTCAGAACCCCACCGATTTTAACTGTGGTCATTTAGTTCTCCAATTCCTACAACAAATTACGCAAACCCGTTTTTAAAATTTCATATTACACCTGCACGGGAGACACCATCATCATTGTTACGAATGCGGAAGACCACTGACAACAGGAGATACGTGCGATGAAAGTATACTGCAGCCAGGCTTTAAGGGAGAGTCATCAACAAACATAAAATTACAGCTTGCAGAATTATTGTTAGGTTGCGGTAAAAGTAATGAACGTTGTGTTAGGTCTTCTCGAAATGATTATGCATGAGGTTGTTTATTAAAATACGTTACCGCTTCCCATCCTATCCATCCGACGGAGGTGTTGTTCCAAGTGGTGATGGATGTTGTAACATATCTATAGCACACTTTGATATGATGATTTTATATGAGATCACTGTGTTGTAGATTGGTTTAAAAATAAAAAAAGAAGGATGTAGTTATAAAAAGTTTATTTATCTTATTACTAAATACATTATTACATAACTAATACTAAACATATACATATAGTAATACAAATTAACTTAAAATATACTTAAACTAAAAACTAAAAACTACTCCACATGGAAGTGGTTGGCCCACAACGTCGATCCGTGGTTAAGGTATTGAATTACCCCGGTTCCCTTCCAATGCTTCTAGGTAAGGTAGTCTTGGAAATGTTGGTAAAAGTCCACGGGGTCCTCCCAGTCCTTAACCGTCCACATGGTCACCTATCCTTCACATGTGTGAAACACCTTTTTGAAGAGGACGTTGTAACTATTCTCCAACATTTCAGCAGAATCTCCAATTAAAGTTATGAAGTAATACATGTTATAGGTACTTTGAATTGTTGAATATAGTTAAGACTTTAATGAAGCGAAGAAGTCTTCTGTTGAACGAAGGGAAGGTGTGAATATTTATAGGAGTTTAAAGGAGTGGGGTGTGAGTGGAGCGAAAAGATTTTGAAGGAGGAGGTGATGAACTTACAAACGTAAAATGACAGCTTGCAAAATTATTGATAGGTATGAACGTTGTGGTAGGTCTTCTCGAAATGATTGTACACGAGTTTGTTTATTCAAAAGTTAAAATAGAACGGTGTGGAAAGAAGAAACGTAATTGTTTGATGTGAACAGAGTAAGATGGAAGACATAAAGTATGAATTCAAATTTGTTTACGTAGAAGAACGGGCACAGGTTTAAGACGTATGCGTAAAGCAGACATGTGTGTGTGATAGACATAGAAGAACGGGTACAGGTATATGTAAAATAGACATGTGTGTGTGATATCGACGAATGTCGATTACGATGATAAAGTTGTTGACGTATGCGTTAAACAAAAGAACGCAGAGGTGTGTGTGTGTACGTATTAGTAAAAAAGGTAAGTTCAACGTCGAGCTAATGCTGCGTCTGCAAATCACATTTGCTATTTAAGCGATCACCTCTTTCTCTAAACACCATTCATTCTCCAACTATTACCTTATGAGAACATGGTGTTTACAAACCAAGCACAATGTACACTCCTCCAAAAGAATTACTCCTTGCCTGGACATGCTACCATCGTTGTCCAACCGTTTCGTCAAGTCTTACAATCCACTGCTACTACAAAGTTTCAGTGCCAACGGTGTCTTTACCTGAGTCAGCACACAGAAGGCTTTGTTTGCTTTCCATGTCGCATTATGGAACCCCTTCAGTACTGTGTCAGCTGTAAAATTTATTTGATGGATGTGTTGAATCGAACTTGTTCTAATTGTAGACAAAGATACCTCTGTCATAAGACTGATATGTTTCATGAGTCCTCGCAGTATCCATTCTAAGGCGTTAACTATTTATGTCTATTATGATGCAATCATCTTTTACTTAGCTATCCATTTCAATATCTTCTTTTCCCTTCCCTTTCCCTTCCTTTTTAAACATTTATGACCTTGACCCACTTTCCGTTAGAATACAACAACTGTTACGTCACAATTAATTCACATTTCAATTGTTACAAATCAATATCCTCTCACTCACTTTTCTGTTCCAGAAGCTTTACAAGGCGAAATATATACATAGAGCAGATACTATAAAATATTCAAGTGTATATACCTTTTATATATGTAATTATTAATCGAGTCAATGTTCATCGGTTCACGTGTATCGAAATATTGTTTAAACAATAAGCGTGTGTGTGTACTCGTTGTCGGTTGTATAGATGCTAGGTAAAATTGCTTTGTGTTAGCGTATATGTATAACTATAGGTGTTCACCGTCGACAACAAGTGATGTCTGTATGTGATGAACTTACACATGTAAAATAGTAGCTTGCAGAATTATTGGTAGGTATGAATGTTGTGGTAGTTTATCTCGAAAACAAAAGTTAAAGTAGTGTGGGTATATGTGTGTGTATATATGTATGTATACATATTAGCAACAAAAGTAACGTGGAGCTAATGCTGCGTCTGCAATTCATATTTGCTCGATGTAGACGTAAAGCGCGTGAATTTGAATACATAGACATAGAGGAACGGGTACAGGTTTAATTAAGACGTGTGCGTAAAGTATACATGTGTGTGCGACATCAGCGAATGGTAAAGTTGTCGATATATACTGAACGACAAGTAATGTTTGTCTTATGAATTACGACCTTGACCTACTTTTCATTATAAAAGAACTGTTACGTCACAATTAATTCACATTTCAAACGTTACAAATCAATTGGAGGGTTCGTTACAAATCAATTGGAGACATCGTCAAGTATATAACGTATAAACATATGTATATCTATTGGACATAATACATAATGTTACGTCACAATTGTATATCCATCGGACATAATGTTACGTCATCCTCTCCTCCTCTGAGGGAGAAACCGTTATCCCCCCCCCTACTTACATGAAACCACCGGACAAACACCAGCAAGGGTACTGTTCGGTCGAGAGCTGCGACTGCCATGCGACTTAAAGTTCGGATGCAAACCTGGCGAAGACGTGGCTGCAGAAGATTACGCCAGTGAACTCCGAAGACGACCAGATGACATCCATGACGACATACGTTCCCATAAGCAGATAGCCAGTGACCGGATGAAGGACGCATATGACATTAAGGCCACTGATGGAGAATTCCATGAAGAACATTTGGTGTGGCTTTATACTCCGAAGCGTCAAAGGGGTCTTTCGCCGAAGCTGCAGCAAGATTGGGAAGGCCCGTATAAAGTCGTCAAACGAATCAACGACGTTATCTACTGAATTAGACGTACTCCTAATGGGAAACCAAGAGTAGTCCACTTCAACCGACTGGCTCCATATGCTGGGGACAACCATGAAGAAGCCCGAGTTAGAATTGTGCAGACTCGTTCGCCAGAGCCTCAGTACGAAGAATTTATGGCTGAACTGAGCTTACACCGTAAAGCCAGATTTCGAGTCACAACCGAAGTTCAACAGGACCTATTCGCCGTTCCGAAAGAATATTCGCTAGCCCATTGCGTGGCGAAGGATTTGGACATGAGCCGTGGGATTGCCACGGTCTTTCGGAAGAAGTTTGGGCGACTACCGATGTTACTCGACCAGGTCAAAGATGGAAGAAAAGTATTGCAGTTACGCGACGAGACCAGATCCATCTTCTACATAGTCACCAAAAGCAAGTCGACGGATAAGCCTACCTACCACTCTTTATGGGACACCCTGATAGAGCTAAGAGAGCAGTTGCTGCTCGCTAACATCCTGAAGTTAGCAATACCGAGGATCGGATGTGGGCTCGATGGGCTGGATTGGAGGGTGGTCAGAAACATGCTGGAGGTCTTGTTCCGATACACGGGGATAGAAATCTTGGTGTGCGCTGGAATTCCACGACGAGGACCGTCACCATTGAAGACAGTTGACTGCTACTTCCACCTGACAACCGGATGCCGAAGCGAATCCACCTGCAAGTACCGGCATAATCCTCTGAGGGAACGGCAGAATGTGATCCGGGATGGATCACCCTTAAGGAGGGGGTAGTGTAGCGACCAGTGACACCGTACATGTGTGCGATAACAATTTGTGTGCATGTACTTTTTATCGCTAACATGTTTATGACACAGTCACAGCGTACGGCTCTTTTATCTTTATCAACTTACAAGATGTAAATCTTTCTCCAGCGACAAGTAACACGATCAATTCTGGAATTATCGATGACTTTCTAATTACTATTCATCATTCGGGAATACTCAGGATTTCTTCGAGAGATTATCCAGAAAGTTCAAAATGTGTATATAAAGTGATCGTCTTTGGGCCAGAAAACAGTAGCTGTGAGAAAGCATCAGTGCACGAACCAAAACGATAAACAATAGACAAAGTGATATAAATAAGTGGTTACATAAATAAGAGAATTCTTGTCATATAAATAGTAGTTCTAAGTTGGTGTTTAAGTGTTACATAAATAGTGTTTAATAAATAATCATTTAAATAAATATCTTTGACTAGAAAATTCGTTACAATAGCATATAACCCTCATAGGGCTACAGCGCTCGGTTGCAAGGCTTTAGCGGTATTCACATTGCACGCACCGTCATCACTGAAGACAGTTGACTGCTACTTCCACCTGACAACCGGATGCCGAAGCGGACGGATCACCCTTAAGGAGGGGGTAGTGTAGCGACCAGTGACACTGTACGTGTGTGCGATAACAATTTGTATGCATGTACGACTTCCCTTTAACAACGTAAACTTACAAGCTCCAGCGACAAGTAACAAGATCAATTCTGGAATCATCGACGACATTCTAATTATTATTCATCATTCGGGATCCAGAAAGTTCGAAAGGTGTATATAAAGTGATCGTCTTTCGACCAGAGTACAGTAGTTGTGATAAAGCATCAGTGCGCGAAACAAACCGATAAATAATAGACAAAAGTGAATTGTTCTAATATAAATAGTAGTTCTAAGTTAGTGTTTAAGTGTAATATAAATAGTGTTAAATAAATTATTATTTAAATAAATAAGTTTTGACTAGAAAATTCGTTACAGTATTTTAATACCTGACTTGTTTGATCTTTATGAGAAAGTTCTGGAGTGCTGTCGAATATAATCGAATAATACTTAGCCCTTTTTATTTGTTCGATGATATGTTGGCGAACATTATTTCCTAAAATGGTAATAAATTCGTTTTGTATTTGTGGTGACATATAAGTGATTGTTTTCGCACACATTTTAGATCTTACAAGATGTTCACGAAGTACAGGATCGTATTTTGCAATTAAATGAAGCAATTCCAAAAAGTTTGCTCTATTGGTACTGGTGTCGTTTTCTATATGCCCACGTAAAGCCAAATTTTGTTTGCAAGGAATTTTATAATATCAAACATTCTGATAAGAATTTCCCGCCATTTCTTTGTTTCCTTTGCCACTATGTTTTGCTCTTTCTTGTCAATAGTCTGTCCTTTTTGAAGTCTGCATTCTAACTCTTTCCATTTGCAATAATTTTTGTTGTGTAGTGCACTTGATTCGTGATTTAAAACCTTAGGATTTAATTTCCACCACGTACTAAATCCATCAGATGAGCAAAATTTAGATCCATTTGGAGTATTTACGCTCTCAAATAAACGACAGCAAAAGCAAAATAATGATGCTTTGGATGGAGAATAAGCCAGCTAAGTACGTAAAACTCTTTCGCCGTTTGTCAATATACGGAAAAACCAATCCAGAGTAAGCCGTCTTGTCTCTCCATTTAATGTCAATGAGCACGAATCTGAACGTTTTACTGTTGAAATATCAGCGAAGTTAGTATTAATATGCTGAACAACTTCCTGTCCTTGCTGAATGAGATGCAATCGCATATTGTCGTCTATGTGTTCAGGGCATTTTCCAATATCGTCGAAATTTTGGTATTGAACAGCAGACAATGCCGATGGTGTATCAATCTCTGTTTCGGAACTATGAATGTCCATGTCTGGACATACAAATGGAGACTATAATTCTGTGGATGTTGTTGGAATTTCATCTTTAGGAACAGGAAGGTCCAGTTGACTGTGATGAATTTAAGTCTAATGTAGAGTCTGACGTCTCAAGAGCAACACTTTTCACATATTTAAGTAAAGCCCCTTTTTGCTCTAATATTTTCCAACTTAGCTCTTCTCTTATTACGGTAAGATGCCCTACCTTCTTTTACTCTTCATTTTTGATGCTAAAATGATAAAAGTTAGTTACAAAAGAAACTATCGAACATTTCAAAAACTAGGTATATTTTACAGCACATCTATCTATAGGCAAAAATCTGAAAATCGTAAATATTTGTTCGGAACCCTGGGTACCTATGCGAGTGTAAAACTCGTACATGGCCGGATTTTAATAAATTAAAGCTTGAACAACATATCAGACAGTCCAACATACAATTCATAAATAAAATATTTAATACTCACACAGTTGAATGTAGGTACACGTAGCGAATAATTTAATTTTTCACAAAGTTATCCAATAATTTCATAACCACTACAGCACTACACGCTACACGTACTTATTTGCACAAAAATCACAGTTACGAAACAGTGTGAACTAAACAACTGAAGATCCATGAATAAAACTTTCTTTGAATTATCAAAGCATCACATACTTTCTTAAAGGGACGTAATAAACAATATTGAACTTAATATATATGTAATAGAAGTCATTCTCGCTGATTATAAGTCATGAACAATCCAAGCACAAGATAAAATACGGGGAATCCTCGCAAGTCAGTATAGAGTATAGACGGTGTTGCCATTCGCTACAAAATATCATTCAAAGAAAGAGGATTCCCCGAATTCGTCACAGAATAAGTAATGAAAAATTCCGTGCTGCTTTCAATCGGTCCGAATTTATAGTTGTGTTAAAAATGGTTCATAGATATATTTTATTATTTACTGTGAAATTTTGCCGCCCCCTAAAAAGAGCAGCCCGCCCCCCCCCTTACGCTACGCCACTGACACACTAACAACTCTTTCCTGCACTGTATTTTTTTAAATAATAATGATAATAATTTAACTTAAAAGTTAGGTTAAGCCGTTAAACGTCAAAAATACCGATATTTACACGTTCAGTAGGTCATTTGTAACAATTTCGCACTGTTGTCAAATCGTTTTGACACAAACCATTCTATTATTTATTAGCTATTATAGCATATTATTGTAAGAAAATGCTCTCCTGATACAAATGGTCGAAATTTAAGAAACATTTCAATTGCTAAGCCTATACGAGGTCTGATCAACAAATAATTTGACACCCAAAATTTTTATTTTTAAATACCTGCTTTTGTATTAGGAGAGCATAAGTTGATACTATTTTAACTATTTTTTTTTGTGAATTAAAACATTTATTAGTCCATTTGGTTCTTACATTATTTTAACAGGTAATTATTTAGAATTGGGGCTCCAGACAAAATACGCTCCAAAAAGTGTTTTAGCTATCAGAGAACATTCTGTAGGGTAAAACTATGTTTTAGAGCGGGGGAAGACATTTTCAATTATTATTTATAAACTAACCTAACCTAATCTAACAAAAAGGTTTCCAGGAGGTAGAAGAATTTTAAGAATAAATTTTATATTCTATGTATTTCAATGTTTAGGTTAGGTTAGGTTAGTTTATAAATAATCATTGAAAATGTTTTCCCCCGCACTAAAACAAT
This sequence comes from Agrilus mali, assembly GCA_029378335.1. NCBI lineage: Eukaryota > Metazoa > Arthropoda > Insecta > Coleoptera > Buprestidae > Agrilus > Agrilus mali. The sequence goes on along the minus strand of CM055655.1, from coordinate 19,774,029 downwards.
AGTTTTACTCTACAGAATGTTCTCTGATAGCCAAAAACATTTTTGAAGCGATTTTTGTCTGGAGCCCCAATTCTAAATAATTACCAGATTTATAAATTAAAATTATTATATTACTTTACATTTCCATTATGCGGTAATGAAATAAGCATAGAATTTTTTTTTACAAGTTTATTGATTTATTATATATTAGAATAGAAATATTTCGTAAATTTTTAATTTGCATGTGTAGATTTGTTAATAATGTTTTAATATTGATAAAGTTGTGTCAAATGAATGAAATCGATTTATTGAGTGACTGGCTTATGGTTGCGGATTACCACCACTCTGTGCACTATCTGAAGGTCTTGTTGATCTGACTTGATTTTCAGGGGATTCACTTTCAGTAGCGGGAACTGCTTCTACATTTTCACTTGCAGCTTCACTACCTGCAGGAGCTTCTGTATGCGCTTGTCCTCCTTCGGTTGAAAGACTCTGTCGTTTACTATCAGGTTGTTCGGCAGCTTGTATACCCGCTCCCGCTTCTGTTCCAACTTGTTCTTTTACCTGTTCGGGCTGTTCTTGGTTTGTTTCTGCCATGCTAATTTCCTCTTCTTCTTCCTCTTCTTCTGACTCAAATTCGCTTTCCGTTTTTGGTGTTTTAGCACCTTTTATTAAATAAACAAACCCTTTTTACTGCCGTCTATTTACTCACTTATATTCGAAAAAGCAACACGAATAATTTTTTTGTTCGATAGTTTTCCAAGTTGTTTTCAAAAAATAATATATGTCACTTACAAATCATATGATACCTCGATCGCAAAAAGTGTTTTATATAACACGGTTACTCAGATATTTGATTTGATTAAAATATCGTCATATTTATACGTATTGTTTGGGTATATGTATAATATATAAGTAGGTATATGTACCTTTCTTATCCTTTTTTTTGCCTTTTTTTTTCTTGGGAGGAGGTAGAACTGTATCGGGATAATATTGCATAAAACATTCTTTTAAGGCCACTGCATTTATTGATTTGTTTTTTCCTGCAAATCTTTGTAGTATTGCATTCAGTAAATCTTTGTCAACCATTTTAATTTTTTGTTTTTTGGCAAACAGATCGAAGTCTGGTCGAGGCATATCAACTTTATCAGGTAAAGAAAGGACAACGTGCCTTTTAAATGTCGATATAAATAATTAGATATAGTTATACTACCTTAAAAAAATATGTACCGAGTGTTTAATAAGGGTGGCCATCGGCCATATCTCGGAAACTACTATTTTTTTCAGTTAAAGTGTTAAAAAGTAAACGGATGAATATATTAAACTGCGGCTTTAAAGTTTTTTCTTGCAAATTTAATCTATTTTCCGATTATGATAGGTATTAAAATTATCCCGTATGATTTAAATTTTCGCGACAAAGTTAAAAAAACTGTAATTGGGAATTGCACTCTCTAACAATTTTATTCGAAACTATTAGGTACAAATGGATGCGGTATTTGAAAACACTTACATTTCTCTTTCAAACAAGCCTTAGTTTAAGACATTAAAGGCTTCCCCCAGTCTTATAAAGGCCTGTACGCCAATGAGTTCGAGACAGAACATATGCGGAATTTTTTAATGGTTTTATTAAAAATATATCTTAATGCGAGAATTTTTGGAGAAATTTTGACTTTTATAATTAATCCTATCAATTGCGCCCCTCTCCTTTACGGTTAAATGCGGAGCTTAAAAATAATGTCTAAATTACGAATCATTATTGTCGCATTGAAAAACAAAACGTTTCTTTCTTCTTTCTTTGATGCAAACTGTTATGTCATTATTCAGTTGTGTTTGAGGTTATAATGTTATAATATTTTAAGAGTGGTATTATGGAGGATAGTGAAGAAATTGTTGCTGTGCTTTGGGAGTGGTTGCTTTTGGTAGATGGATTCGGGACTAAGAATAGAAGGGAATTGATCTATTCTATAAATAAAAAGAGGGACAAAGATAAAACACTTAAGAAGTATATTCTTGAATTAAGGGCAGATGAAAAGAATTTTTATAACTTTACCCGAATGTCTTCACTGACTTTTGATTACCTTTTGGAATTAATGTAACGTACACTGTCTCGATCTGTTTCGCTATGAAACCAGAATTCTTCGAAACACATTTGGTTGTCGCAACGTGTGTCGTCCCGTTTCGTCGTGACTGGAACGCAATGTTTCAACGGTGTGCGTCTAGCCTATAACCCTATAGGAATATATGCAATTATTCAGAACAAAACCGTTTTAGTCAAAAACGTTTTTGCCCGACACGTTTTCGCTCGATTGGTGTGCGGCTGGCCTAAGATTTTCTCACGGCCATTTTAGTGATAATTTATTGTTTCCTGAATTTGTATACCCAGTAGTTTTCGAGATTTGTGGCCACCCTTAAAGGAACACCCGGTATGTATATCTAATAAGAAGTAATTAATACTAACCCAAAATTTCGTTGCTTTTTCTTCTTTTTCGGTTTCAGACATAAAAATATTGCTCTTTGAAATAAAAGTTTTATTTCATCTGGTCCTTTAATTACGTAGTTACTGTATATTCCCGCGAAATTTATTGATTTATTTTGGAGTTTAATCTTATTCCAAATCTAAATTGAGTATAAAAATTAATTTATTTTTGGATTTTTGTCGAGCATTCTACAGTACTTAGATACTTGCTTATTAACGTATTAAATAGTTAAATAAAAAGGATAAACTTAATGTAGGATTTTTTTACCGGTATAAAAGTTTTTTCGACAAACACATTTTCCAAATCGAGAAACATAATACTTTTTCCATCGGCCAGAGCTTTTCCAAGAGGCCCAGCTTCTTCGGGATTTATTGGGTTGTTTCCTAATTTTGCGGCTAACAACGATTTACTTTTTTTAATTGCTATTCGTATTTTTTTTAGTGGCGGTCCTGTCAATCTATGTTTTTTTTATATAATTATTTTGTTTTTTATAAAAAATACTTGTCTAGTAACCTGTTACTGCTTAAATCAAGAAATTGCAACGATTTTGATTTTTTCACATATTTAGCAAGAAATTTAGTGCAATCTACCGCACTTATCGCATTCCAAGCCAAATTTAACGATTGTATAATTTTATTTTCCAACAGTCCATTTACTAGACCTTTCACAGCTTTAATAAATAAATTATAAAATTTATAATTTATAGAAAAATGCCTGATGAATAAACATTGTTTTTTAATTTGTCTTACAAGCTCCCGTATAGAAATTGTTCCACGCCAAATTTAAGTCCAGAATAGACAAGTTGAATTTTAAAATACTTTCAAAAATTCCACCGGCTCCGTCCCCGAGCATGTTATGACTTAAGTCTAATTGGATGATCGAATTTGTATCGACAAGGGCATCCGAAAGGGCAATCATACCGGCATCTCCTAAACTATTAAATGCCAAGTCCAAATATTTGAGGGAATGACAATAAGGAATTCCCTCAGCAAGATAAGCAGCTCCTTAAATGTAAACCGATACAAACCAGTTCGGCGAAAAAAGTCATTCGTCATATTTACCTTCTGGACCAATTCTACATTCACGTAAATTCAAATATGTGAGGGTATCGTTCTTTTCCAAAGATTTACTTAAATATTGAACACTATCTGGACTTAACCAGTTATCTTGAAGAGTCAATTCTTCAACGTATTTATTAACTTGCAAGGCAGCCGTTAATGCGACTATTTGTTTGTGTGTAAGCCCGTAATACTAATTAATGTTATTTATTATTCAATTGTAACATAAAGTAAATAATATTATGTAATAATTGTTGTAATCATAATCAAAGACAATCATAATTTATATTCGGACAAAATAAAATTTAATAAATAACTATTAAATGCCCTTTCTTCAGGGTGTCCCAAAATTCCGTGGACATAGAACAAGTACGGATTCCTGAGATCAAAATAAGTCGATTTAACCGCACTCATCTATACCTACACAGTTTACCAAGGAAGTCCTTTGTATCAACCGTAGTCTGTATGTTATAGATTAAATTAAGGAGGAAGTTTACGGCCATCCAGTTGATATAACATAATTAGAAAGGAGAGTGCCGACGATTTTTTTTAGAAATTAACCCCAGAGATATCTGCGACCACAGTGGAGGTGCAAAGACGAATTTTCAAATGTATTGTAACGAATTTTCTAGTCAAAATTTTTTTTAAATAACTATTTTACACTATTTATATAACACTTAACACTAAGAAGTGTTAATTATGTCAGAACAATTCTCTTATTTATATAACCACTTATTTATATCTGTTGTTTATCGCTTATCGTCTTGGTTCGCGCACGGATGCTTTTTCACAACTACTGTACTTCGGTTCAAAAAATGATCACTTTAAATACACCTTTCGAACTTTCTAGATAATTTCTCGAAGAAATCCTGTTTGTTCCCGAATGATGAGTAATAATTAGAAAGCCTTCGATAATTCACTGAATTGATCGTGTTACTTGTCGCTGGAGAAAGATTTAAAGCTTGTAAGTCGCTTATGATAAAAGAACCGCGCGCTGTGACTGCCGTAAACAAGTTATTAATAAGAAGTACATGCACACAAATCGTTACCACACACACGCACGGTATTACTGGACGCTACAGGATGGAAGATAACGGCGACCACATAAACCATATGTTATTCCCTTAAATTTAATTATTTTTATTTTTTATTATAATTTAATAACATTTAAGTAATGTAAATTTTATTCTTCTAAACTTATTTTCTATCATTTGATGGTCATTAATAGTCTACGGTTGATACTAAATAATGCAAAAACATTCAACAACTGAAGGAAGTGACAATTTAAAGCACGATGGCCAACTTAATATTTATAAATCATTAAAATTGACCAAAATTTACAACAATCAGTGATATTTGTTAAGGGTAAATGGTAGGTATAGGGTGCATATACCTATATCAAATGATTCATAAAAGAAGTAGTTGACTCACAATAATAAATTGGTTAAATAAGGTGTCTTATAATTGACTGTACAAACTTATTGTTGACACCATGACACCTTGCTTTTCAAAAAAAATTAAAATGTCATTTATTTTCTAAACGGTAGCGAGTTTTCGGGTAGATTCATGGTAGATTCATGTTATGAAATTTACCTAACCGAGCATTTCAATGACTTAATAAAATATAGGACGTTCTATTTAAAATAAAAAAGTTAGTATCCATTTCCGGTTTAACTGGAAGTGAAACTTAATTGAAAATATTTTACATTAAGACTTCATATAAAATTATTAGATATAAATGCCAAATTTTCAAAATTAAATTATTAACGAAGGACTTTCTTGGTACACTTTGTATCGATAAATGCGGTTAAATCTTATCTTACTTTAATTCCAGGGATCTACTGTTCTTTTATGAACACATAATTCTCGGGCACCCTGTATATCACGACCTACGAATATAGGTTTATTGAAGTGGGGTTAATCTGTGCCAATTTCATCAGAATGAGCTTTTTAACCATTGATATTCTTTTTCCTACTTCTCTTTCCCGACTTTAATTAACTATTGTCAAAATCATCAACATGTGCCAATCCCCGAAAATATTTATATTTTTTATGCCTACAATTGGTGTCAATCCCTAGCCATTTAGTAAAATTTTAAATAATAACCATGATTATTCAAAACGGACATTAATAATTATGCGACCAAATCATATTTTACCTTTTACCTTTAGATCTAATATATTTGTAGGAAGTGATCTTATAACTCGTGATATCGGCACTATACCAAATTCTTTACATAACCGTTTATATTCTTCTGCACCCACGTCATCAACTACTGGATCGGGTGCTAAAGAAATTAAAAATAAAATTGTAATATTCCGTAAAGGGCGAATAAAAAGACCTACGAACGTAATTTATGGCTTTATCCAATTCGGGGTCTTTAAGAGGAGGAAATACATAGTAAGGATCTCTGAAAATGGAACTATGAGATACCAGAAGTTGTACCAAACATCGGAAAGATTCGGTATTTTTATTAAGTAAATCTTCTTCCTCTTCCTCCTCTATTTCTTCATCTTCTAATGTTAAAATATTATAAATTGTATCCTGTTGCTCGTCTTCCTCTTCTTCAAATTCTGTATCAGTTTCATCAGGATTCGACATATTGTTAGTATCTTCAGAATGATTTTAAAATATATATGTTAATTGTGTCATCTATCTGACAACAGAATAGTTATTTTTGAAAACTTATTACAATCTAGTGAGTTTATCTATGTTTTAGACTTTTAGACGTTCATTTTAACGTCTATGATAAACTAAATAAAGATTATTTATTATATGGAACAAATAAAGTTATACAATTTACGATTATAAATAAGAAAATTAATAGAAATTACAAAATTTACATACAAATGTAACAACTACAGAAATAATTAATTGAGTGTTTCACGTTTTACGTTATCACTTCAGGTTAAAGTTGTTTAAGTGATATGCAATGTTTTATAAATTAAAGGTCAATACGTCTGAAAATATAAAACAAACCATTTTTGAAACCTGCCTATTCTATTGATGAATAAATATACTGTAATTATTTTCTATGTGATATTTTTATAAAACAATCGTATAGTAAGAAAACACTTACCGAAAGTATTGGGCAATGAACTGTTTCGTTATATTAATTTGTGTCTGCATACCTTTTCCATTATTGTATTCTTTCCTTTTTTTTTGAATGATAATGAGTATCAAGTTTTCACATATTTTCACGTTTTTAAATCGAAATAATATTTGCCGGCACCCGGCACACTTACACCAGAGACGTGATTATAATATGGACCGAGCGTAAACAATATTCTCTGTATTACCGAATGATACCAATAGGGTATGCAACACACAAAGCACATTAAGGGACACGAAGTCTCCTATGCGCTAAGAGGGCATTCGCGGACTTTAAAGCTTGGAAATTATAAATAATATAGTAGTAATAGCCTAATACATAGAAAATATAATTAAACTTACCAAAAAATAAAAGAACAGCACTGTTTACAATAGTATATTAGTACTAATATACATCAATTATAAAGTTAAAAAACATCTCTTGAAATGCATACGTTAACGTAGCCAAACTTTTGGAAAGTACCTAACATACAAAAAATAAAATATACTAACAGTCCAATTAATAAAATATCTACGTTAAACCTCTATACTGTTTAGTGTTAAAAAATTTAGAGTACTTAATATCTAAATAATAACAATAACGGTTAAAAAGTGAATTAATAGGTAATTAAAGGCACTATTGATTTTTAAATAATATGAGCTTCGTATATAATTGTCTTACCCTAACATTTGTTTTGTTTACAGTTTTTGTAGCATGATGAACCCTAATAGTAAAATAAACTCTTAATATTATATTAAATAATTGCCTAAGATGAGTGTTAAGCGGATTTTGATCTAGTATATTTATATCAAAATTTACCTTTCAGGGTGTACTTTTGAAGTTGACGGGATTGACGGCAACTCTAATAAATTTATGGTACTACTACTGCGAAATTAAATTACATTATGTATCGTAACTTTACACATTTAGTTTATTACTTACTGTTGCTGCTGCGACGAAATACTTCGTTTGGTACGTCGAAGTACTACTTTTTTAATTAAATGTTCAGGAAAATCAAAAATACCAGGAACAGCATTTGTATTTAATTTTCTTTTTCCTACGAATATTAAAAAGTCACTTTCTTCAAAATAATTACTGCAAATAACTGAATGCTTTGTCGGTGTGAAATTTTCGCGCCTTACTGCATTCACCCATTTTTTTTTTAATTCGGGATCTTTAGGGAACCTTATAAGAAATTATAAATGCATCAGTGTGCTTTATGTTTGAAATGTACTTACAAATGAAATGAAATTGAGGAATCTTTAGAGGATCTTTCACGGCAACCGTATGCACAACAAAAGTTAACCATTGTTCTTATACTAAAATAATTTTATATTAATTTAACTAAAAATAACTAATTCACAAAACCCTATGTAAAACAAAAACTGTGTCTCATAACATTTATCTTAAATTACCTCGCTCGACACTTCGGCTATCTAAAACTTTCTGAGTGAGGTTGCGGGAGCTCTAATAAGTTCAGTGTTTCTGTCCCTTAATGCGCACGATGGGTTGCCTACCCAAATGGCATCATCCTGAAAATCCAAGACTCAGTCTAGTTATAATCCTAGTTATAATCACGTCTCTGACTTGCACTTATATTTACGATGTGTTTACGTTCGTACGGATTTCCCCTTTAGCGTTTAACATTTAGCTTAAGAACATTCCTTGTTAGGCAACCCACTCTACGACCTTTAAATCGCCACCTATTACGTGGGCACTCAACTATTTCACAAAATGACATACTGAACACCCGATGTCTATGATTTTAACCCTATTGCCTTTTTAACGGGCGACGTTAAAAATAACAGGCTCTGTAGCATTTGCGCAGGCGCGAAATACTCATGTCTATGGGTTATAGTTTGGCGCAATAGCCTTTTTTTAACTGCCAATTCGTATTCCTGTACTGATTTTTAATACGAAAAATCATTTAATTTGCGATTGGATTTATATTATCTTACTGCTTTGTTTAAGTTGTGAATTTAATCTGTTTTTTTTTTTTAAACAATTATTTAAATTTATACATATTTATAGTTTAATAGCAGTAGTGTAAAAAGTTGCGTGGAGTAACTGTTAAATAATCTGCCTGTTTAGAGGAATTATTTATTTTTTGTGTTTATAGTATAAGTTGTAGTGTAAATACTTGTGCATAACAAATTGTGTTTGTTTTTCTTTCAATTGAAATTTTTATTATTCGTATTTTTTTGTTTAAGTTTCTTTCAGGTATTGTACTAGTATGGACAACGAAGGAAAGAACAAATGTATGTATTGTAACAATCAATTTTCCAAAAATTACAATTTGGGTAGATATGTGAGGAACGTCCATAAGAAAGAAGTGCCAAAAAAAGAAGTGCCGAAAAAAGAAAATAATTATAGGAAATATATTATTTGTCCCATTTATTTTGAGAAAAATGAGACATATAAATTATTAAACAATCATTTACAAACTTTTCATAATATAATAACGGTTAATGTCACTTTGAGTTTTTGAGATACTCAAGAGTTTAAGGAATGGTTTAATAATGAATCTGTGGATGTTAATTATTCCTTAAGCAGGGTAAATGAAAATACTGAATTTAGAAGAGTTTATTATTACTGTAATCGCAGTGATACAAAAGATACTATCTCTTTATAAAATGTATTATAATTATGAAGAAAATATTTATATTTTTGTCAAGGTTTTCAAAGTAAAAGCATTAAAAGAAATGGCAAATCTGGTGGATCTATTAAAATCAAAGGTGTTTGTCCATCTCAATTAATAATTGAGTTTCAAAAGGATTTAGGTAATTTTTGTAGTTTAAATTAAAAAACAAATTATGTTCTATCTTATTAAACATAATATAATTGTCATTATCACTCGTTATTATCCACATTTATCATTAAAAAAGTTAGAACACTGAAGGTCGTTCATTTGAATTCAAATAAAGAGGCACCTTCATTTGAATTTAAATAAAAAGGCGGCAGAGGCGACTTATTTCCATAAACACTTCGCGCTAGAGATGTGTCATTCATTCACTTTATAGTGATTCGATCGATCGGTGATTGACTACAAAAATGATCGAATGTTTTGTATCAATCATTCATTCGATCACTCTGTTGTTTGTGCTTGCCACTTGCAACGCATGGCTCGCATGTCGCATACAATGGCTATCTCTGTTTTATTTGGACGAGGAGAAGATTTCTATAGTGAAAATTGTTAAAAAAACATTGTTGCATTGTTGTAACAATATGTTGGTATAGAAACCCTCTCTTGCAAAAAGAAAACTAAATATATATTCTTATAGTTTAGATACATATTTTATTGACATCCATATATACCAAGTGATACACATATAGTGAAGCTCTTTCTGAACGTAACAATGTACATATAAATAATAAAAGAAAAATCGCTTTTCGATAACACTGAAATAAAGTAAGTATTGTTTGCTTTTATAAATTAAATTACTAACCAGCGAGGACATGAATAATATTTATAAATATGTTCAATGAGTCTTTTATATTTCCTTGCAAACTAAATACTGCACTGCACTCGATAGTCCCGATCTCGATAGTTGATCTTATTCCGTCGCCGGTCGTCCGTTATGTATCGATCACAAATAAGGTATCGATTCGAATACGAAGTTTACGAAGTACCGACTGGCGGATACCGATTAAGCGGATTAAGCATTCGGTGATCGACCGATTGCGCAGAACGAAGATCGTATCATTCAATACTTTCAAGTGATCCAATCCTAAAGATCATAGATTAGAGAAGGTTTATAGATGGATCACTCGAGCATTCGAGTTTCAGCGCCGTCTGCCAGGTGGGCACTCAACTATTTGCAATGAATAATAAAAATGTATTTTTTTTATTTTTGTAATATTTTAATATGGAAAAGTTATAATGTAACATGTAATAACCCTTTAACAAAAAGATAATTTTTGTTTTCTTTAAGAATATGGGTTAAAACATGTCAAATTATAACTTCAGTAACAAAATGCGAGGGAGTAACAACAAAAATAAAAATAAAAAACTACATTAAAATTATTTATTATATGGGACAAATAAAGTTATACAATTTACGATTATAAATAAGAAAATTAATAGAAATTACAAATTTACATACAAATGTAACAACTACCTAAATAATTAATTGATGTTTCACGTTTTACGTTATCCTTTACTTCAGGTTAAAGTTGTTTTGGTGATATGCAATGTTTTATAAATTAAAGGTCAATACGTCTGAAAATATAAAACAAACCATTTTTGAGACCTGCCTATTCTATTGATGAATAAATATACTGTAATTATTTTCTATGTGATATTTTTATAAAACAATCGTATAGTAAGAAAACACTTACCGAAAGTATTGGGCAATGATCTGTTTCTTTATATTAATTTGTGTCTGTATACCTTTTTCATTTTTGTATTCTTTCCTTTTTTTTCGAATGATAATGAGTATCAGGTTTTCATATATTTTCACGTTTTTAAATAGAAATAATATTTGCCGGCACCCGGCACACTTGCACTTATATTTACGTTCGTACGGATTTCCCCATTAGCCTTAAACACCTAGCTTTAACAGCATTCTTTATTAGGCAACCCACCCTACGACCTTTAAATTGCCATCTATTACGTGGGCACTCAACTATTTCACAAAATGACATACTGAACACCCGATGCTAAAGATCGAATCATTCACGAATGACACATCTCTACTTCGCGCCTGCGCAAATGCTACGGAGCCTGTTATTTTTAACGTCGCCTCTATTTTAAGATTTTAAAAGACTTTAACCATTTAACCATCATTTAACTGTCTAGCCTAGACAAACTGTCTAGGCATTTAACAGTTGCATTTAACCGATTTTAACTAACCTTAAAATGATGTAAATATTGCTGTTTTAGAATAGTTTAATTTATTTTTCATTCTGAAATAATGGTTCATCAAAAACTGTTTGAAAATTTTGTAGATACTCATAAACCTCAATTAATTTCATCTGGTATATCTCACCATTTTTGGGAAACGTTATATCGAAAAGTATCAAAGCAAATATTTGATGCCGGCGGAGTTTTTTCTTTGCTTCGCATCGATTATGAAGGCAGATATCGTAAAGAGACTGATCCAATATGGCAACTTAGAGTCAGCAATGAGGAAGGTATTAAAGCAAACGATTCACAACAAATATATTTAGTAGATCATGCATGGACATTTCGAATTGAGAATGCAAAACAGCAACTTTATGAATTACATTCTTTAAGAAGCCGAATGGCAAATTTACTTGATATAAAGCAGGATCAAGATACAGAAAATCTTATTGAAGAGATTTATAAAGAAATGTGGAAGTTTTGCAATTATTATTCCATTGCAAATGCAGAAAGTGTGGAGGGGCAAATTCCAATTTGGTATATAATGGATGAGGTTGGTTCAGCAATAGAGCATAGTGATGATCCCAATTTTAGGATGGTTCCCTTTTTTTATATCCCTGATCAAATGACTTATTCTGTAGTGTTTCCTATAAAGGATGTTGATTTTGAGGAAATTGTTACAAGAAATTTTATCGAAGAAGGGTACACTGAAGAAGACAGAGCGGCTTATTTACTACCATGGAAGTACACTTCATTTTTGGAAAAAGACCACAGTCATAAGAAATTAAATGCTGACTATTTTTTAAGTGGCCATGTCAAAGAAAGTATCCCAAGTATGTACAAATGTCAGAGCACATCATTTAAGAAATCATTATACAAAGTTTATTCTGAATACAATTTGATAAATAAATATTTGACTGACCCTAAATTTAAAATTGTTAACAGTGAAAATGATGCTGACATTTTGTGGTATACTAAACATTACAAAACATTTGATGAATTATCTGAAAACCCAGAGAAATTCATAAATCAGTTTCCATTTGAATATGTTCTTACTATAAAAGACTTGCTGTGTATTGTTTGTAGAAGAAAGGCTAATTCAACACCAGATTGGCTCCCAGTTACTTACAATTTAAAATTAGAATTGGTGGAGTTTGTAAGTTATTTTCAGAAAAAGGAAAAAGATAAATTATGCAACTACTGGATCATTAAACCATTTAATTTAGCAAGAGGGCTAGATACTTACATTACAAATAATATAAATTGTATCATGAGACTGGCTACAACAGGGCCGAAAATTGCTCAAAAATACATTGAAAATCCAGTACTATTTTTTGAACATTCTGTAAGTGGAAAAGTAAAATTTGATATTCGTTATGTGCTTTTACTTGTCTCAGTAAAACCACTGAATGTTTATGCTCATAAAAATTTCTTTTTACGTTTTGCAAATAAACCATTTGAATTAAAAGATTTTGAAGATTATAGCAAACATTTTACAGTTATGAATTACACAGATAAAGGGGAAATCAAACACATGTTATGTTCTGATTTTAAAGTTGAATGGGAAACGCAATATGCAGATCATCCTTGGGTTAATGTAGAAAAAAAGATTTTTGAAATGTTCAGTGAAGTTTTTGAATGTGCTGTGATGGAAGAACCTCCTTGTGGAATAGCAGAAAATCCCCAATCAAGAGCACTGTATGCAGCTGATGTAATGCTAGAATGGGCACAAAATGAGGTGCAACCGAAATTATTAGAAATTAACTGGATGCCTGACTGCAAAAGAGCGTGTGAATATTATAAAGATTTTTACAACGATATATTCAATTTGTTATTCTCTGATGAAATTAAAGATGTTTTTCAAAAACTATAATTTGAAATTGCAGTTAAATTTTACTAAAATGTGCTTATCTGGTTATACTTTAAGATTCTAGATAATAATTTTTTACATAATGGTTTAACATTTAATTTTATATTTTTATGTTGTTGATAAAATTGTGTTTTACAGTTTTATTTATTTAAAAATTGTGGTTTCCTTATTAAACTGTTACAAAATTCACATCGTACAGGTGTTACAGCATTTATTTTAAATATAAGTGATGTTGTATCATCATGCTTTTATATACATATATGGTCCTTATGAAGGTTATTTTTATGAATTTATATTGTTAGTATTCTCATACTTTTTAAATATATATAAACCTCATGAACAACTTAATAGTAATTAGGGCTGGCATACTTTTTAGAGAAACTTTGTTTAACAAAAAGCATTTAATAAAAAAATTCACGTAAATCCAGCTTCAAACATTAAATTGTGTGATGCTTGTAGTACTACTGGATCAATAACACAATAAAATAACTAATGACTAAAGTTTGCGATAATAAACAAAAAACTTTCAATAAAAATTAATTGTACTCAAAAATAGTGGTATCGTAAGGGTGGGGGTAGTTCTTGGGTTTAATTCAATTAAAATTAGGCTATCAAGGAGTCACTAGGCCTACAAACGACGGAGATAAGGGGTCCTGCATAGACAATGCATTTATAAGGCTTGAATCTGCTCAGTATCGAACTGCAAAACTGATTAACTCGCTGACGGACCACCAGGGCCGGCGGAAGGCCCGTGCGAACCGTGGCCCCCCCGCCCCCGGGGGGCCAAATCAAGAGATAGTTAATAAAAAACTGGCAAGAATTAAAAATGTCTAATATAAAAAAATATAAATAATAAACTAGAGCACAAGAAAATGTGTAAAATTATTTAATATTAAGTCCATAATATATCAATCAGTTTATTTGTGTATTTGTGAACAGATGGGTGGTATTATTTTATTGACAAAGAAAGTCGTCGTCGCCGCGCCGGTCGATCAGAAGATAAGCAAGCCCAAGCGCTGTTATTTTATTGGGGAATGAAAGGCGCCGCCAGTCGCCACCGCATATAATGTTTTAGATGTTTATAACTTTAAGTGTCATTATTAGTTTTTTTAATATTTAATAAATAATTTTCTTCTGTTCTTTTGTATTTTAATTTACACACGATTCACGATTATGAAAGTGAATATAGTAACGTATTAGGTTTTCTTTGAGTATTTTTATTTTAACTTTGTAAATTGATTCCACATAACAGTTATTGCAAAACTTAAAAAAATTTAAAAAATATGTGTCATCAAATCGAGGGGGGAGGGGGCGGAAAATCTGCCTTTCGCACGGGCGTTAAACTAGCCTTTCGCCGGCCCTGCGGACCACCTCCCTCTGTTTATCTCACTAGGAAAATTTAAAAGATGCAAACAGCTAGAGAAGCCAGCTAAAATTGATTTTAGAAAGCTAAAAGCGATGGCAAATAAGTGCAATTGGAATGAGGTAATGGAGTTGCATGATCCTGACATTGCATTGGATTGCTTGATCAGTAAAATAAAATTTTGTATCGATGGTTCGAGATGTCTAAACAACTCAGGAAGGAAAAATAGAGTAAGCTACCCAAGAGAAGATTGGATTACTTCATCAATAGTTCAGTCTTGCAATAAAAAGGAACTTCTGTATAGGAAATGGAAAGCAGATCCAGGTAATGCAAGTCTCAAATTAGAATTTAAAACCTACCAGAAAATCCTTAATAAGGTGATAACTGAAGCAAAGGCATTGCACGATAAAAATCAAGTAAGTGAAAAGTGTAATAGCCCAAAGAAATTATGGAATTTTATAAATGATAAAATTGGTAAGAATAGTAAAAATACTACTAAAGTTGGATATATTAAGAATGATCAGAACAAAAAGATCTCCGATCCACTTGAAATGGCTGAATATTTTAATGAATACTTCATTGATGCAGGGAAAAACCTGGCTAGTAAAATTCAAAAAAGAGCAAGCTCATCAAACAGCTTTATAAATAACACAAATCAAAGCTCTATATTTTTAGTACCAACAACTCAGGAAGAAGTTGAGAGGACAGTACTTGGATTGAAGCTCAAGTCTGGTGGAATTGATGGAATTGACTCTAGGACACTAATCAATCTAGTCGGCTGTATATCACTACCAATGGTACACATATTTAATACATGCATAGAAATATCTTATTGGCCAATTGCTCTAAAATGTGCTGAAGTAGTTCCAGTATATAAATCAAAAAGCAAAAGTGATGTGAAAAATTATCGTCCTATATCACTGATATCAAACATCGCTAAAATCATGGAAAGGCTAGTTTATACAAGATTGATGAGTTTTCTTGAAGGAACTAAAGTACTGTCAGAAAAGCAATTTGGCTTCATTAAAAATAAGAGCACCAAAGACGCACTACTAAACTTTAGTGAAGTAATCTACAGTCATCTCGACTCCAGTAAACCAATTGCAGCTACCTTTATTGATCTGGCTAAAGCCTTCGATACCGTGAACCACAAGATACTGCTCGATAAGTTAGAAAGATATGGAATTAGAGGAGCAGCTTTAGAATTTATGCAGAGTTACTTAACTGATAAAAAGCAGAGAGTCAAACTAGATACAGTGAAAAGCTCCTTCCAGACTGTCAACACTGGCGTGCCGCAGGGGACAATCCTTGGACCGGTCCTCTTCATACTATACATAAATGAACTATTAGTGATGATGCCACCCGGATCACTCATTGCCTATGCGGATGATATGGTATTAATAGTGTCTGATAAAACCTGGAATGACGTAGAAGCCAAAATGAATTCATACCTTGCCAGGATATATGACTGGCTTGTAGCCAATAAACTAAGCCTAAACGCTGACAAGACAGTTTTTATCACCTTTGGTAATTATAATGACAGCATCCCAGTGAATTTTAATGTGTGTGTAGAGAAAAAAGTAATTAAACGTGTTGGCGATTGCAAATACTTGGGAGTGATCATAGACCAGAATATGAAATGGGCCAGGCATGTTGAATACGTACTTGGAAGAACTAAGTATCTTGTGTACGTGTTCCACAAACTTGCTGCAATCATGTCCACAGCTGTGATGCTCATGATTTTCTATGCTTTATTCCATAGCATAGCAACATATGGAATTGTTGCCTGGGGCAGTGCGTACGCAGGAGTGTTGCAGCTGTTGCAGAGTAGACAAGATAGTTTACTCAAAATAATTAATAAGGATAAATTCCTAGTTGAGAAAAATACATTAAAACTGGACCAACATTACACTTATGAGGCTTTGATCTACCATTTTCGAGCTGTACAGGCGGGATACGAATCATCCAAGAGTGTAACCAGAAATAAAATAATCACCCTACCAGCAGTGAAGAAAACTATGGGAAAGAAGTCAAGCTACTGGACTGCAGTTTTTACTTTCAATAGATTGCCTCAAGAACTCAAGATTGTGAAGGAAATAAAATACCAAAAATATAAACTAAAAAGATGGATAGTGAATAATATATAAACATAATATAATAAGCTATATACTATATATACATAAGTTCATATATGTTTTCCTTCTTCCTTTTCTTTTCCCTGCTATTATATTACTTTATATTGACCATGATGGAATTTGTAACTTATATATGCATTCTATATTTGTTATAATTATTTGAAATAACATAAATCAAAATTACTATTGCCTAAGGAACTGAATATAATGTATTCGTGTGATATTATTGATATTATTATTATATACATGTAAATTAAACCTGTTCAGCGTACAGACAACTGCGTTTGTCTTGCTGGATTTGCATTATTGTAGATCTTTTGGTTTAATAAATTATTATTTATTATTATTATTATTTAATACCAAGCGTGATAAACTATTATCTGCTTTTATTTAAACAACTACATCACTGGCCACTCTACAAAATTTATTATTTAAAATATCTTGAAATGGAAATATTCAGTAGAAAACTCGTTCAAAAAAATACTCAAATTTTAAATTAAGTTTGTAATTACAATTATTTGATTTAAGTTAATGATAATTAATGTTTATATAGGATAAGTCAATTTTATTCTGATAGAAATCGAGTAGTGTAAATTTTATACAGTTTAAATTCAATGACTGATATAAATATAGCTAAGGTTCCAATTAGACACATTTTGTTTTTGTTAAGCATTACATTTTATTCAAAGGTATGCTAGTCTCAATTAGGTAAGGTAAATAGTTCGCAAAGAGTATAAAATTATTAAAAGCCAATGTATTTATTATTTCATTTAAATTGTTGTCTTGATTAATATATATATTTCAAAAAGTTTGAGAAGTCTAACCGATATAAATAAAGGATCATCAAAAATACATACACATATATATTTTTTCATTAATTTATATACATTTTTTAGAATTTTCCTTTTTTATAATAAAAATGTGATGGTTAAGTTGGCTTTATAAGAATATGTAAACAATTGAATAAATTGCTTAGGTAATTTAAATAACTTTTATTGTAGATTTATCTTTGTTTGTATTTATGACATTTGCTAACTCTTCATTTTGCTTTTTATCATTAACCATCACAAAAACTTGAATGAAATCATCAAATGAATATGTTCTCTTATTAAAGGTGTCTATAAGCCGTATTCCTGATATTGATCTTAAGCCTGGAACAAGTGGTACAAGTTTTAATTCTAAATCCACAGAGCCTTTAGGACTGAGCGGTTGAAGTTTTTGTCCTGATATTTCACACCATGTAATCCCATCACAATCTTCTACAGACAAAGTCAACTCCATTGTATACTCGCTTAAATTAAAACAAAAACGAAAATAATGATAAAAACCTATTATTTTTACATTATTTACCTGTTATTTGTAATTCTACATTTAAAAATGAAAGCTTCTTCCAATAGTACAAAGTTTGGATACTCCTGAACAGATAACCTGATGTCATCGTATTCTGGGCTCTAATAATTGAAAAACTAAATCAGTTGTATAAACAACTATCCTATTTGTAAATAAGAATCAAAAAGACTAGAGTCGCACATGCGTATCATAGGAGAAAGAATTGTTATACATAAAACGTAAACAAAAGTTCCCTATGTGTATGTTTCACGTCAAATTGGATGCAATTTCATACTACTTAGCACTTCATGATGTGTTTACGGCTTGTGCCGTATATTACGCATTGCAACCTATATTCTTATTTCCTATCTCTAGTCTTCTTGGTAAGAAAATTTATTTGAATAATAATTTTTTACTATTCTTTGTAGTTGACTTGTTTGCAATCGTCCACGCTCTCCCAGATTGGACCTCCAAACAATATCAAATTTACCTACATTTGTAGCACCACTTAAAAGTTTTGTATCTGCAGATAATTTTGCATCAGGACTAAGACAGTATAGATACTGACATGTTGCTTGAGGTTGTAACAATGTCAATTTTCCAAAAACACTTCCACCTTGCTTTTTAACATTTATAGGAGTAACTGAAAATATAAAAAACAGATTAAAGATATTTCTATAAATCAGCAACATTTTATACCATTAAATAAATGGGTTGCATCTAATTCTACTCTTTCCAAAAATATAGGTCCAGATGTAATATTTTGTACTTGTGCTTCTAAATAGACATCATCCGATTCTGCATTATAGAATTTTGTTTTGACATCAAGAGGTTTCAAAACCTGTATTTTAAAAAACTTTCTAAATGATGTTGGCGTTCTATTACTAGCTTCATATGACACCTCACAAACAAGTCTAAAAGTAGAGTTTAAAGGCTATTAGCTTCTTTTGTAGATGATTAAAGTTAAAATGGCCCAATTATAAAAAACACATGAAAATATCTGGGGGTTTTAGTATTTTTCTTTTATAAAAAAATATTTATAGGTACGTACCTACACATGTGTATATTGTTTATATATATGTTAAACATTAATAGATCATTAATTATATTCTTTGTTGTTATTACCACTAACCAACAATGATTACTTTGGGATGTTCAACTTATTTATATGCATAGAACATACATACATATTTGAAAAAAATTTAAACATGTTCCCCTCAATTTTTTATGAATGTTTTTACCATTTAAAGAATATATGGCTTTAAATAAATTATCGTAAAGTTATTTACATGTGAGTTCCAATTTCTTTAACTTCATGATGTATTACAATGTTGACCTTCTCGTCAGGTGTCAATATAGGGATAGGGGCATTAATTGCTAATGGTAAACGTTGGGAGCTTGTTTGAAGGTCCACTTTAACAGAAACATTATTCACTGCATCTTTAGTCTCATTATAAACACAAATATAACTTGAAAATGTTTCTCCAAGATAAATATTAACTGGACTCTGTGGAAGCAAAAGAAATTGTCCTATACATATGGTTTCTAGTCCCGAAACTGCTGTGGGATCGTCTTTTAAAGCTTTATTGAGAAGGTTACCAGGTAAATCTTTTGTATCACAAGTGATAGGTAAAGGACTAGCTAAAGTGGGTCTTGTAAGTCTCATAACTGAAATAAAATATAAATTAATATTAAATTGTCTTTCTAGAAAAACTAACCTTTTAGTCCAAGTAAGTGCTCTTCTGGCTCCATACTTGTTTATTGTTAAATACATAGATTAGGTTAAATATATTAATGTAAAAACAAAATCATAGTGCAGGTTATGATCAAATGGATTAAATCATTATCTATGGTCATTATTATCAAATTCAATCAAAATCATATCAAAATAATATAATCCATAGATGATAGAAATCAATAGAAATGCTTCGTTTTCTCTTACTATTTATTTTTAGGCATTTGTTAGGTAGTTGTATAAGAAAGGTTGCATAGCGTTAAAATGAGTACTATTCTAAAATAATTAATTCCTCATCTAAAATTTATTTACTGAGCTATTAAGATAGTTAATAAATAGCGATATAATAAATTTAGGCCGTATTGGAATTTATTTAAGTTGTAATTTAAATTAAAAAAAAAATTAATCAAAAGTTGGAGGTAATTTATATTATGAAAAAAAAAAATTAATATACATTATGCATGAGAATTAAAATTAACTCAAATCGGTTTCAACCACCCTTAAAAAAATATGATATACAAATATACTAATTAAGGATGATAATATTTCAATTCATTATTATAAAACAAATAATAAAGTAAAAAATTATTATGTTATGTATCAGGATTTCATAGAAAATTTAATTTTAATAACACACTTCACACAATTTTTTTTTCCTTTTACAATGTCGTGATTTGTAGTTTCTTATGTTTATGTATTTTAAAATTTAACTGTAGGAAATTTTATATTTGTTTAGGGTCCTTTAGGCTCTCAATTCTCGATAAACTAGATACCCCGATTTTAGCCTTATTTTGACCCCTACTACCTCCAAGTCTACTTGATGGTAGACTCTCCCATGATAGTTTTATCTTTAGATCCATCTCTTGAAATGAATTTTCCTAGAAATAGGTATCCTTGCAGATCTAAGCTTCCAGAAACGTCGTTCTTCAGCCGAAGAAGTGCTTTAGACACGTCTTTCAAAGTCATTCTTCAGCTAAAGAATATGTTCTTCAGGCGCGTCTATCAAGGCCACTTTTTATCTGAAGAAGTGAACCATTTTTGAACACGTATTTTAAGGTCATTTAAGGTTATTCCTCAACTAATTGTGAAATACCTGATTGTTCTGCTGCTGTCATTTGGGCCGCAATCTTGCCTGAAGAAGTTATTTTTCAGCTGACTTTAAGGACATTCCTGAAGAACGCCTACACCACAGAAAATAATGACCGTGAAAGACCTAAAAGTGATGATGGGTTACGCTGCTTCAGCTGAAAAGTGACTTTAAAAGACATGCATGAAGAAATTCTATAGCTCAGCAGAAGAATGATCTTAAAAGACGAAAAAATTATTAGATGCCTTCAGCTGATAAGTATCTAATCTCGAAAAATTTTTTGAGCTGAAGTATAAAAAAAAAGTAAAAGTGGTAAGAACTTGATAAAAATGTCATAGAAGTGTAATGAGCGTCCTGTAACTATACCAGTATGCTGTTCTAGATCATCCTATATTGCCTGCCAACTATTTTTCTCAGGTTATTTTGAAGTATTTATTGGGCAAATTCTGAGCCAGTAATATCCCAACTATAATATTCTTTCTGTATTCGTTCAGTCCGTCTCATTTTTAAAAGTTTTTATTTAACTTGCAATGTATGTTTGTTCGAGTGGAATCTTGCTGCTCAATTTTGAAGCAGATATCTTCAACCGATTGAGCTGAAATTTTGTATACACGTATAGTTTGGATGACAATATACGATAAGCTGTGTGACGTCATTCTAAATCCAATATGGCGGACCATCCAAGATGGCGGAATAGTTATTTTTAATGCATTTCTACAATATGGGTATCAAATGAAAGGGCTTGTTGAGAGTAACTCGAAAAATAATGTGACGTCATTCTAAATCCAAGATGGCGGAATAGTTATTTTTTATGCACTTCTGCAATATGGGTATCAAATGAAAGGGCTTGCCGAGAATAATTAGAAAAATATTCTGACATCACTTCTAATCCAATATGGCGGACTTTAAGAGTTTTTTATGCTTTCTTATAGTATGGGTATTAAATGAAAGGGTTCGCTGAGAATAAAAAGGCAGGTTAAAAAAAAGGATGGTGATTATAAGCTCCGTTGCTCTAATCCACCTTAAATTTGGTGTAGAGACCTCGATTATTCTTGAGGTAGAATTTTCTGAACCTGTAACATCGGTTGATTAACTTTGACTTGTGTGATTGGGCGAGATGGGCATCATCAGCATTGGTCTGCAACCTGTCTAGGAGAAGGACAACTCCAAAATCAAACAATGATGCGTTGAATGATAAGAACAGACTCAGAAACCTAGCCAGCGATAACTAAAAAGTAAAAAAAAAATTAAAAGCAAAAAACATTTTTTAAAAAAAACTTTTATTTAAATGCTCTAAAAAGAAGAAAATAAAAATTTCCTTTAAAATTTTAACTATCAACTTATAACCTCATTATACCTACACAATTTATATGATCATAAAAGTGTGTCGCGCGATTTACCTGTGTAAATAAACTAGTACCTATTTAATTGAGTAACTTAATCTGCTAAGTTTTTTTTTTAAATTTCAGCAAACCTCGCGACAAGCTTTTATGATCATATTGTTACGAGTACTTGCCAATTAAGTTGGTGTGAGCATAATTAACGAACATCTTCCCTGAATACATAAGGAATATTCCCGGCTTTCCTGAAACATCTAGAAAACACCAGCAACGATCAATGGGAAAACAATTGGATTACTAGACGGATGTAGAATTCCCTAGAAAAAGGCTGAAAATACTATATAAAGGCGAGATGGCACACACCGAGTTAGTTGACAGTGGACAGCTGATGTTTGGAAGCGAAGCGATCGATAGGCGAACAACAGGCGATAGAAGTCATAGTGTCTATGGTATAGCGAGTGCTTATAGTAGAAGCGAGCGGGACAAGAGGCTTTTAGTGAAATAAATTGTGTAGACTTGTTTATAACTGTAGTGCAGTCAAATTAACTTTAGTAATTAAATAAATTCATTATTTTTGTTTTGTTAATTTTGTTTTCCGTGACCGAACACGTCACATTTGGTGTCAGGAGTGCGATAGTAAGGGAATTGAAGATTCCCGAAGAAAGTTAGTGCGACAGATCGTAGGTGTGAATGTGTGATGAAGTAGTGTTGTAAATATACATATACATATGTAATAATCTTACTATTAGTTTTATATTTGCAAACATTGATTAATACAGTGTAAGGAAATGTGATTCCCGACTAATAACAGTAAACAAAAGGAGAGGCTCGGTTTGGGGCATTCGGGAACAAAAGTCGACGACAGTCAGTCTTTCTTTGGTCATACATATGTACTCAAGCAAAAATAAAAGTTGTTCTGTTATCAGTAAGAAGTACTAGTTTTATTTTTGTGTGTTTTATACGTGAAGTTTAAGTGTTTCTTACATAGCAGCGGTGGGATATACACCACTAGATACAAGCGATAAGTCTTTATCATTAGTTATGGGGCGTACAAGGAAAAGCAGTTCGAGGAGGCGATCTCCATCAAGTTCATCATCGAGCTCGGAAGACAGCAGGAGACGCAATAAAATTAAAAGGTTGGAAAAGAAATTAAATGACCTCAGTCGAAAAGTAAGTAATAGACATAGTAATAAACAGTACGCGAGTGCCGCGGTTGATGAAACTGTTATTCCTGAGTTCAATCCAAGTTTGGAAAATATGACAATTAATGATTGGGTTCGAAGAGTTGATGAATTGGCAGTACTTCATGGGTGGAACGATTTAATGACTTTGAAATTAGCTACTAGTAGGTTACGGGGTAATGCGCGAAAACTGTTCGATTCCGTACAAGTGTCAGAACTAGACTGGAACAATGTAAAACAAATGCTTTTGAACAATTTTCCCGTAACTGTTAAATTCGGTAGACTATTAGTTGAAGCAGCATCTTATGTACCACATCCTGAACAAAACCTGAGTGATTATTGTTTCGAGAAAATTGCCAAATTAAATAAACTTCGTTTGCAAATTCCGGTGGACTTTTTAATAGACAGTGTTATTGAAGGTATCCCGGATAAAAATGTAGCACTAGCGGCCAGAGCAGCAAATTTTCAAACGATTGGTGAATTATCTAACTATTTAGGTAGTATAGGAAGAATGAGTATTCCTGAGAAACGTTTTCCGGGAAACAACGACGGCCCCTCTGCCCGAAAGGATTTTACTCAAGCGCGCCCTGTGTATAGTGACAAGTCCAAACAGTATCAATCACGCGAGGTAGAATGTTACAATTGTGGCGATAATCATTTCGTAAGCCAATGCCGTAAACCGAAGATTAAATGCTCTCTATGTAAGAAATACGGTCATACGCGAGAAAATTGTATAGGGAATTCCGATACTGTCAGAAACGAGTCCGTCGCTTTGTGCGAAGGTCAATGAAAATATGAGAACGTGTTTATTAAATTTGCGCAAATAAATAAACATAAAATAAACTTTGTTAGATACTGGTAGTTCATGCACTTTGTTGAATCTGTCAATTGCTAAGCGATTACAATTAACTATTAACAAATCTGGATTAATAACTTTACGATCTTTTAATAAAGGAACAGTGCATGTGAATAATAAATGCGAGATAAATGTGTCTGTTGAGGGTTTAATAGCTACGGTATCTACATATGTACTTAATGAAGTCGCGATGTCCAGGGCGAATGGGCAATGCGAAAGAATAAACAGAACCGTGTTGCATTGTTTGGCAACCACAGCTGGTGGTCGTCCAGAAAATATGTGGGAAATTTACGTTAAGCCTATTCAGAGTGTTTTGAACAACACTACTAACAAGACAACTATAAGAGACGAAACATTGTAGAATCGAAAATATTAAGCGGAATAAAGCAAAGTTTGAACCGTATTGACCTTTAGCAATTAAGGTCAGACATGTAAAGGTAAGGTTTGGCAGTTTACGAGCTTAGGAGACAATATACCAGGTAGGTGATGTTGTCATAGTTCTGAGGACAACAAATAACCCAGCTACGGGAATATATAGTAGAGTATTTAAGAGCAGGTTGCAAAAAAAAAAAAAAATACAAAACCGTTGTAGCGGTAGATAAACTAAAACCGTGGGTCATATCACAAGAGTGATATAGTTACGCTATTGAGTTTTATTAATTCTGACGTGCTATTCGGAGTAGGCATCAAACATGTACTAGTAAAATATAATGTTTGTAGAGTCTCACAGTTGTGATACTTTACTTTATAAATCACTTAATACCGTAGCTTGATTTACATCACAGATGTGATACTAAATGTAGTTTGCATAGCCATCGCAGCATGCGACAATTGCTTCAGTATGAGGCTAATCACTGTAGTGATAACAAAATGCAGTTTGCACCCCTGTCACAGTATGCGACCTCAGTTGTAGTATGTAGCCCAGAGCCTATCACAGTCGTGATGTGAGATGCAGTTGCATCGTTATCGCAGTATGCGATACTAGTAACAGTATGTAACCCGTCACAGTTGTTAGACACTTTGCAGTCTGCATCATACATCTAAACTAATACTGCTTTCTATAACCAAGTAAGGTCACGACCCCATGGTTTGTCATAAGAGGTTCCTAGACACATCTCACTTATCCCAGTAATCTGCACTCTTTCAACATGTCGTCCTGAGGACAGGACATATGCAGGATGGCCGAGTGTTGTAAATATACATATACATATGTAATAATCTTACTATTAGTTTTATATTTGCAAACATTGATTAATACAGTGTAAGGAAATGTGATTCCCGACTAATAACAGTAAACAAAAGGAGAGGCTCGGTTTGGGGCATTCGGGAACAAAAGTCGACGACAGTCAGTCTTTCTTTGGTCATACATATGTACTCAAGCAAAAATAAAAGTTGTTCTGTTATCAGTAAGAAGTACTAGTTTTATTTTTGTGTGTTTTATACGTGAAGTTTAAGTGTTTCTTACAGTAGTGTCATCTACAGGAGACTGTAGTAAGCAGCTTTATCTGTTGACACAAAACTATAGGAATTATTTGTGAGTGTGTTGTCAGTTTTGGCAGTTAGACAGGCTGAGTAAAAGATTATTCAATAAATAAATTTCTTTGTTTACAAATCTTGTGAACATTATTTATACTCGCCTACAACAGGTTATGGGCCCAGTGGGCAAAAGGATAAAAAGTTGATAGCTGAAGTTACAAATAGAAAGTCAAATAGTCAGGAGGAAGATTGCACTTATAGTGACAAGATGGATGCCAAACTGAGTTTGGAGAAGCTGGTTGAAAATGGCGAAGGTCATGGAAGATCCAATTACGTCTCATGGAGATTCAAACTGAATCTGCTGCTAAGAATGAAAAATTTGTTGAGAGTAGTAACTGGAGAGGCTTCAAAACCATTCAGCACTGATGAAGGAATGAACGAGTGGGTGTCACAGGATATCGAGGCCCAGACAATCATTGGGTTGAATGTGGACGAAAAGATAGCTCTAAAAATCACTACTTGCAAGACTGCAGAAGAAATGATTAACAGACTGGAGAGTTTATATGGTCAAAAAGTCAGAAGTCGACTGCGATGCTTCAACAACAATTTTTCAGCTACAAATATGATGAAGCGAAAACAGTAGTAGAAAATTGTCTTCACATAGATAGTCTGGCACAAGAATTACGTGCGAACAATGAGGAGGTGAAGGACAGTTGGGTCATGTCGAGAATTTTGAATTCATTGCCAGCCAAGTTTGACCACTTTCATGCTGCCTGGGAGTCAGTTGTAGAGACAGAGAGAACACTTTCAAACTTAAGGGAAAGACTACAGCAAGAAGAGGTTAGCTTGCAAAATAGAGAAGTAGATCAGGTCAGAAATGCCTTAGTCGGGAAGATGGACAAGTCTAGAAGAGAGCAGCACAAGAAAGGTCAACACTCGACAAGAAGGAGGACAGATCAGTACAGCACTAATCAAAATAAAGATCGCAAGTGCTTTAAATGTGGAAGAGTGGGTCATTTAAAGCGAGACTGTACAGGTAAATCATGCAGTGAATACCTTGAGTACTGCAAAAGAAATTATAGTTGTCATACATGTCACGAAAAGGGTCATTTTGCAAATGAATGCCCGAAGAAAGCTACTGAGGAGAAAAGTAAGGTCAAGTCTTTTGTGTCTGTGGCGCTGTCAACAACAATCCAAAACAAATTATCAAATAAACGTGACGTGTGGATCCAAGATAGTGGGGCAACTCATCACTTGACAGGAAATGTAGAATGGCTGACTGACGTAAAGGCCTTGGATATTTCGAGAACAATCGAAATAGGTGACTCAACCAAACTGAAAGCAGTGTCACATGCAGATGTCCACCTCTAAGCATATGATGGCAAAAACTGGTATCCAATCGTGCTGCGTAATGTTCTCTTTGTACCAGATCTAACCTTCAATTTGTTCTCTGTCACTACAGCTCTAGATAAAGGGTATACTCAGAGAGCCACAGCGGAAGAATCACTAATTATGGAAGGAAATCAAGTAGCATTGGTGGCTAAGAGAAACAATGGTCTATTTTAAATGGTGTTTCGACAAATGGAAACTCACAGCTTATCAGCTGTTGGATTGAGACTATGGCATGAGAGAATGGTGCATCAGAACATAAGACAGGTGAAAGATATCTTGAAGAGGAATAACATTCAGTATATAGATGATTGGGAAGGTGCAACCTGCTCAGGTTGTGCATATGGGAAACAATATAAAGTTTCACACCCTAAGAATGAAGCTGTAGCAAAAAGCATGTTTGGATAGGGTGCACGTAGACCTTGGCGAGATGAATGTTCGATCGCTAGGTGGCGCCAAATACTTCCTATTATTGAAAGATGACTTTAGTCGATTCAAGAGTGTTTACTTCCTGAAACAAAAGTACGAAGCAGTTGATCGACTCAACGTATATCTGAATTTGGTAGAAAATCAGTTTGGAAAACGAGTGATGGTCTTGATGTCTGACAATGGAAAAGAAATGAAGAATGCCAGAAGCAGAGAAATATTTGAGCAACTAGGAATATTCAGTGAAAGAGCCGCCACGTACACACCCCAACAAAATGGAAGAATTGAGCGTGAAATGCGGACAATGGTTGAAGCTGCGAGAGCAGAACTGTATGCGAAAGATTTAGATCAAGAATTGTGGGCTGAGGCACTGAATTATTCCGTTTTCACAATCAATCAAACCGGAAATAGTAGTGTATGTGGAAAGACACCAGCAGAGTTGTGGTTTGGTTGTCGAATAAGTCTAAAATCCATGAAGAGCTTTGGGTGTGAGTGCTACGTACTGGTACCTGACCACCAACGGCTGAAACTGGACAAGAAAAGCAAGAAATGGATCTTCGTGGGGTATGATGTCGAAAAACATGGTAACAGAGTATATTTACCTAAAGAGAAGCGTGTTGAAGTATCATGTAACGTCTTGTTTGATGAAAAGGCTGGTCCTGAACATGGATATATTGAAGTTGACTGCAAAACAAGCGATAGACATCAAGAAGAGGAGGAGAAAAACAAAATTGAAGCCAAGAACGAATCCTAGTCAGAAAAAGAAGAAGAAGAAGAAAAGGAGGAGAGTTACAACAGCTGTGAAAGCGATCAAGCAGAGTTGACTCGACCTGATGAAAAGCAGGCCCCTAGGTACAGTTTTAGAAATCGTGCAGGTATAAAACCACCTCTGAGATATGGTGATTATGCAATGATAGGTGAAATTCAAGAAATTGCAGTCAAAGATGCGCTGGAAAATCCAGGTTGGAGAAAGGCCATGCAAATTGAGATTGATGCCTTGAACCAGATGGAAGTTTGGGATTTAGTTGAACTTCCAAAGGGTCGAAGACCTTTGACAAGTAGATGGGTCTTACGCGAAAAGGCTGATGGACGACTGAAGGCAAGAGTCGTAGCAAGAGGGTTTGATCAAGTACCAGGAGTAGACTATAAGAAAACGTTCGCTCCAGTGGCCAGATTTGCAAGTATTAGACTTCTGCTGAGTCATGCTGTAAATCAGAAGCTTAAAGTTCAAACTTTTGACGTCAACACGGCATTTTTGAATGGGAAACTGTCTGAAGAAATTTATATGCTACAACCAGAAGGATTTGACGATCAGTCAGGTAGAGTTTGTCGCTTAAAAAGGAGTCTATATGGACTAAAGCAAGCACCGAAGGACTGGCACTCTATTTTTACTAAAACTCTGAAAAGCTTGGGATTCAAAGACACTGATGATGATCCTTGCATATTTTACAATAAAGACAAATCAGTCATACTCGGCATTTTTGTGGATGATGGTATTGTGGTGGGTCGTAGTGAAAAAACGATGAAATTGGTACTGTCTAAACTTGCTGGAATTTTTAGTATGAAGATGACAGACGTCGACAAGGACAGGTTGTTCTATCTAGGCAGGGAAATTCACTTGAAAGAAAAGGGTGTACTGATCACCCAGGAAAGGTATGCACAAAACATTTTGAATAAATTCAACTTTAATGATGCTTATGCTGTGAATACTCCTATTGAACCTGGAATGTTGACTGAGAAGCAAGTGAATGATGTCGCGCTCACCAATAAACCATTTAGAGAAGCTATTGGAAGCTTGTTGTATTTGTCTACGATCTCAAGACCCGACATAAGCTTTGCAGTAAATTACTTAAGTAGACAGGTCAGTAGTCCTAAAATTGGAAAGAGTATTCAGATACATAAAGGGGACAATAAGTCTTGGAATATTTTTTAATGGTGACAGTAAATTGGTAGCTTATACTGATTCTAACTATGGTGGAACAGAGACAGACATGGTTTCTACCAGTGGAGTCCTAGTAATGTATGGTGGACCTATAGTGTGGATGGCACAAAAACAACCTACTGTATCCATTTCTTCTGCCGAAGCTGAATATCGTGCGGCTGTGAGCGGCATACAAGAAGTGTGCTGGCTCAAAAGAATCATGACTGAACTGGAAATTCTCACAAACGATGAACCCACCGAACTACTCGTTGATAATCAGGCTGCTATACACATGTTAAGCAATGCTGAAGAAGGGAAGCTAACCAAAGGCAAGAAGCACATTGAAATTCGTCGCAAATGTGTGAATCTACATGTTGGGAAGACTGTGATATTAAAATACATTAACACCAAACAGCAAATAACTGATATATTCACCAAAACCTTGAGCAGAACAGCATTTGAAAACCTTTGCAAGAAGCTGCTTAAGGAGGAGTGTGAATGTGTGATGAAGTAGTGTCATCTACAGGAGACTGTAGTAAGCAGCTTTATCTGTTGATACAAAATTATAGGAATTATTTGTGAGTGTGTTGTCAGTTTTGGCAGTTAGACAGGCTGAGTAAAAGATTATTCAATAAATAAATTTCTTTGTGTACCAGACCCAACTACAGTGTCGCAACCAGAGGACATCAGAAAATCTACAAGAATTCGAGGCCGATGTGGAACGTCTAGTTAGATTGGCCTACCTTACCGCTCCGCAGGACTTCGCAGACCAGCTAGCAGTCCAAACATTCGTCGATGGCGTGAGGGACACCGACTTACAGCAAGTTCTCCGTTTGGCCCGCCATAAGACTGCGAGTGACGCACCGGCGCACGCCTTAGAATTCGAAGCTGCAAAACAAGCTTCCAAAGGCCACGTGCGTGTACGCCAAACAGCTGTTGAACACGACGAATACAAGAATGAAGTCGCAAGACTGATCAAAGAATTCGTCGAAACTGTCAAGAGGACTACCATCAACGACAAGAGAGAATCGGCCAAATGTTGGGAATGCGGGAAGGTCGGTCACTTTTCCTGAGACTGTGGCCAAAACAAAGGAAGACCAAGGTGCTGGGAATGTGGAAGACATTTACAGCGAGACTGCCCGGCCCATGAACGCCGTGCGGACCGATAGCAGTCAGGGAAACTAAGATCAGCCAACTTTGAGGGGCGCAAGTTGGCTTCTCCCCACCAAGCCCCAGCAGAAATCGTCGTTTCCCAACTAAACGGAAGCAAGTCCTTATTCGCACATCAACAACAAGAAGGTTAGAATGGTGGTCGTTACGGGAGCTTCAAAGACCATAATCCGGCCGAACATCGTTAACGAGTGGAGAATCCGTCCTCTGCAGAGGAAGCTACGTTTGACCACGGTTACCGGAGAAACAGCGCCGATTAAAGGACAATGCGACATCGAGTTGAGACTGGGAGAAGTATGACTTCGACACAAGGTACTAGTAGCCGATGTCGCCGACGACGTGATCATCGGACTAGACCTTCTGGAACAAAACAAGGTTAATCTAGATTTGGGCTCCGTAATTTTACGCATCGGCAAGGAAGAGTTGGTGATGACAAACCCCACCAAAGAGTGCGGTCTTCGAAAGGTCATCGTTGCAGAAGACCGGTTACTTCCTGCTAGATTCGAGGTAGTTCTCAAAATAAACATCGACGGCGAAGGTGCGGATGGTTTGGTGGGGATAGTAGAAGCCAAAAACCCGGATTTGACACAGAAAGCCATACTGATAGGACGAACACTAATTCGAACTGGGACGCCGAACGCATCTGTCAGAGTGGTCAATTTGAAGGACTTCGAACAGAAAGTGTGTAAAGGAATGGAAGTAGGAGTCCTTGAACCCGTGGTGTCCATCCTTCAATGCGAAGTCGAAGCTGAATCCTCAATGGCAGAGAGCGAACCGCTTCCAACCGATCTTAACAGCGACCAAATTAGAAAATTCGAAGAACTACTCAGCAAGTATCGAAACGTCTTCGCCCTCTCTGACAACGACTTTGGGAGAACGAATCTGGCATACCACCGTATAGACACGGGATCAGCTCGTCCTATTAAACAACCATCTAGAAGAGTTCAATAGGCTAAGCAAGAAGAAGTCAACAAGCTGGTGAAGAACATGGAAGAACAGAGGGTAATCGAACCATCACAAAGTGCTTGGGCTTCTCCGATAGTGTTGGTTAGGAAGTAGGATGGATCGACCAGGTTCTGCGTTGACTACAGGAAGCTCAACGACGTAACCTTAAATGACAGCTATCCCTTACCCAGAATCGACGACACCCTTGACAGCTTGGTTGGTGCCAAATGGTTTTCAACGTTAGATTTGAAGAGTGGATACTGGCAAGTGGAACTGGATCCACAAGACAAGCAGAAGACCGCATTCACGACTGGTTACGGGCTGTGGCACTTTATCGTTATGCCATTTGGACTATGTAACGCTCCCGCCACCTTCGAGCGACTTATGGAAAATGTGCTACAAGGGCTCAATTGGAAGGTTTGTCTGGTGTACCTAGACGACGTGATAGTACTTGGAAAGACATTCGAAGACCACCTCCAGAATGTCGAAGAAGTGATCAAGAAGCTTTCAGCAGCCAAGTTGAAACTCAGTCCCAAGAAATGCCATCTGTTCTGTAAGGAGGTGAAATATCTTGGCCACGTTATCACCTCAGAAGGAATAAGAACTGATCCTGACAAGACTGAAGCTGTGAGAAGTTGGCCTGTCCCGAAGAACCAACACGACCTGAGAAGCTTTTTGGGGCTGTGTTCCTATTACCGACGATTCGTAAAGGGATTTGCAGATATAGCTCGACCGCTCCACAAGTTAACAGAGGATGGTGTCCCTTTCCAATGGTCAGAACGATGTCAGCAAGCTTTTGAAACACTGAAGTCTACCCTTTCTCAAGCCCCAATACTGACGTACCCACAGTTCGACACAGACTTCATTGTCGATACGGATGCCAGGAATGTAGGAATTGGTGGTGTACTGTCGCATATGCAGGAAGGAAAAGAAAAAGTCATTGGCTACTTCAGTTAGGCACTGTCAAAGCCGGAGCGAAACTATTGCGTGACCCGTAGAGAATTGCTGGCAGTCGTCAAAACTCTCGAACATTTCCATAAGTATCTCTACGGACGAAAATTCCTGTTAAGGACAGACCATGCGTCCCTGAAATGGTTGCTGCAATTTAAAAACCCAGAGGGACAACTGGCTCGATGGCTACAGCGGCTACAAGTATACGACTTCAGCATTGAGCATCGTGCTGGAAAACAACATGGTAACGCTGATGCCCTCTCGCGAAGACCATGCTCGAAGAACTGCAAACATTGCATGGCCGCCGAAAAGAAGGAACCAGTCAACTTGGCAAGGATCTGTCAGACGATGGTGGAACCTGAAGAACACTGGCATAACGAAGACCTGGCGAAAGACCAAGACAACGACGAAGACATTAAACCGATACTGCGGTGGAAAAAGGCAGGAACAGCACGACCTACCTGGGCAGATGTTAGTAGTACGAGTACCATTACGAAGAGCTATTGGGCCTTATGGGATTCGATCATCATCGAGAATGGGATACTAAAACGAGTGTGGGAAAGCCCTGACGGAACTAAAATTCGACATCAAGTAGTTCTCCCGAAGAACAGAGTCAATGAGGTGCTGACAGAAGTCCATAGAGGTGTTGGTGGAGGACACTTCGGAGTAACAAAGACGTTGGAGAAGGTGCGAGAGCGATTTTATTGGCTAAAGTGTAGAAGAGACGTCGAAAATTGGTGTAGGAAGTGTCCAACGTGTGCGTCAGCCAAGGGACCTCAGACTCGAAGCCGAGGGCGAATGAAACAGTACAATGTTGGTGCCTCATTTGAGAGAATAGCTCTGGACGTAACAGGACCATTCCCAACAACAGCTGCTGGCAATAAGTACATCTTGGTAGTGATGGACTTTTTTAGCAAATGGCTCGAAGTGTACGCAATCCCAAACCAAGAAGCTACTACGGTCGCTGGAATGCTGGTGAACCAATGGATCAGTCGGTATGGAGTTCCGATGGAGATCCACTCTGACCAGGGATGGAACTTCGAATCCGCAGTATTCCGGGAAGTCTGTGAGCTGTTAGGAGTACAAAAAACTAGGACCACTCCATTACATCCACAATCTGACGAAATGGTCGAACGGTTTAACGCGACGCTGGAAACCAATTTGAAAATGGTTGTCAACGATCACCAGACAGACTGGGACCAGCACATACCTTTGGTTCTGTTGGCCTATCGAAGTGCGGTTTATGAGACCAGTGGCAGAACACCAGCCAGCATTTTATTTGGAAGAGAGCTGAAGTTACCTATGGACATCCGGTTTGGACACCCACCGACTACCGACTACGCACAGCAGCTAGAGGAACGACTCGATACCATCCATAGAGCCGTTCGTAACAAAATCCAAGTAGGGAGTGACCGCATGAACACCAGGTACGACCGGAGAGCCAACAGCAAAGGATTCAGAGAAGGGGACCAGGTGTGGCTTTACAATCCTGTCCGTCGAAAAGGGCGCTCACCGAAGCTACAGCGAGCCTGGGAAGGACCTTACACTGTGGTCAGAAGGCTGAATGACGTGGTCTACCGTATTCAGAGAGGACCAAAGGCCAAGATGAAAGTTTTACACTTGAACCGCTTGCCGCCCTACAAAGGTCAAGACATTGATCGGGACGATCAGTTCTAAGAAGGGGGCAGTGTTACGAGTACTTGCCAATTAAGTTGGTGTGAGCATAATTAACGAACATCTTCCCTGAATACATAAGGAATATTCCCGGCTTTCCTGAAACATCTAGAAAACACCAGCAACGATCAATGGGAAAACAATTGGATTACTAGACGGCTGTAGAATTCCCTAGAAAAAGACTGAAAAAACTATATAAAGGCGAGATGGCACACACCGAGTTAGTTGACAGTGAACAGCTGACGTTTGGAAGCGAAGCGATCGATAGGCGAACAACAGGCGATAGAAGTCATAGTGTCTATGGTATAGCGAGTGTTTATAGTAGAAGCGAGCGGGACAAGAGGCTTTTAGTTAAATAAATTGTGTAGACTTGTTTATAACTGTAGTGTAGTCAAATTAACTTTAGTAATTAAATAAATTCGTTATTTTTGTTTTGTTAATTGTGTTTTCCGTTACTGAACACGTCACAATATAAATTGTGTATAATGAAGTTATGAGTTGATAGTTAAAATTTTAAAGGAAAATTTTATTTTCTTCTTTTTAGTTTTATTTAAATAAAAGCTTTTTTAAAAAAGATTTTTTTGCTTTTAATTTATTTCCCCTCTAACTACCCATTCCTTCCATTTCGAAAAGGACGCTGAAGAGGACGCTCCGCTAATTCCGTCCTTTCGTCCGATTTTGCACTAGAATGTAGGAGGATAGTAACTTGATGTAATTGAAATACGCATCAAGAGGCCAACAGATATTTTAATCAGAAACAGTTATAAAAACCTAAATACTTACATACCAACAACTATTGTAATTAAGTATTCTAAATTGATTAATAAATAAGCATTATCGATTAAGAACTGAATTAATTTGTTATAATGCATTAAATTAGTAATGGTTAACGTATTTTATATTGTGCTATAAGATAGATATTCATTTTTTGATCTGAAAATGTTTTGTTGGTTCTTAAATTATGCCGGTATTGATTACTCACATTTTACACTGTGTTATGGTAACGATGCTAATTTTAATTTTGCATATGAACGTCCTTGACATAACTATAAAAGGCCTATAGTATTAATGTTTATACGATATGTATGTAATTAGGTCGTAAAAGCCGTCCACAGACAGGTTTATAAAATTAGTCATTTGCTGTATTTGCTTCAAACTAGATTAGGTACGTATTATAAATAAGAGTTGCGGATGTAGGTAAACCTAGGTATATAAAAGTGTGATTAAACGAAATGTCCATATATGTTTGACTTACTATTTTTTACAGAACATTGATCTCATTCAACAACAAATGAGGTACGGATACATTCTTATGTTATAACGAAAATGTTTAATAATAAAAATAGTGTGATATTTCTTGCCACGATTAATACTTATCTAGAACACCTTCTGAGACAGATCAGAAGCAGAAACAGGAGTAAAGGGGGCTAGAGGAAGACATAGGCAGTTATTAGATTGATGGCTCCGAATAGGAAGCAGCAGATGATAATATTTATTAAAAATGAATTGTTTGACAAGACAAAGGGTGCAATAATGCAATTTCCTTATTTCATCGTATTTTGGGAGCGAAGGATTAAATCATTTAGGTAGTAAAATTGTATTCAGTTTAACGTTAGAATGATCCTTAAATAAATTGTAATTGGAATTATGTCTAACAGTGTAAAAACAGAATCATAATGAAAAAATAAATATAATAAAAACAGGGACGCATTTGCGCTGTTGTAAATATACAGAGCGGGCCATTGAAAACGAGCCAGAGAGCTTTTGGTGTAGAAAAGCTCAAATTTCCTAAAATCCCTTGTACAGGTCAACTTACTTTTAGAGGGAAACGGTAATCATCATTCGAAAGGTATTTTTTTCTACATTTAACACAAAAATAATTGGAGAGTTATAACGATTAATTTTCACAAAAAGCAATGTTCCACCATGCACAAATAGCCTGAAATTTTCCCTAGTAGTTATGCATTTTCCGAGATAAAAAATTGCCTTTGTATCTAGGACAAAGATTATTTATTCTATACTTATTCACTAATGAAAAATTTTATTCAAATCTGTTCATTCTTTAATATATTTCCGAATCCCCACAAAAAAAACTAGGAGATTTATGAAAATTCTAGCAGCATATTCGAGATAACCACAAAAAAGGAAGTTTATAAATCCATTTTTGGAATTTTCAAAATATTACTGCTTACGAAAACAAATTACAAAATTCGCCCTGTAGGTACATATTTAATTGATTATTTTTCATTAGAATCTTATTAGAATTTTAATGTTTTCCACTCAAGCAGTTTTTCTGAAATATAATCTACAAATGTGTTAAGAAAATAAAAATAAGTGAAATATTAATGAAAAGTCTTTATAGATCAAATTAAATAATGAGTATTTAAATATGCTATTGACAATTTCCCCTAGGAAACTTGTCAGTTTAATATAATACAAATCTCATACCATTATTTAAGTTTAAAAAGTTTAATTTTATAATTTTATGTATTAGTTTTTCTTAAAGTTTTCTTGATTTCGTCAACTAATGATCTAATTATTTGTTTTTTTGAAGACAGTTTTTAAATTAAATATTAATGTTATTTTCGTTTAATACGTATATACTCCAAACTCAACAAGAATGCTTACCATTAAATTTTAAAACACGTAAAAGGAAAAGACAGGATTTTTGTTATTAATTTGAGTGTTTTAGTAAACAACTCCGTAAATTTTTGTTAATGTATGTGTAGGTGTAGCATTCTAAATGAAATACTAGAGTACCTTTTTCACTTCCTTACGTAACTATTCGTAACGAACCGCGAAAAATTATTGTAGTTTCACCTGGTTAGCGAAAAGCGTTGTTTCTACCACCGAGGATTGTGGCGAGTGACCGTGAAAAATAATTTAGATCAACCGGTTCATTAATCACTAACAAAATCGCCCTTAAAGTGCCACCGTCTCTTTTGTCGGGTGTTCGGTTTTCACCCCCGAAATCGATTATTTCATAAAGATTGATTGCCTTCGTGAGTACGACAAAGGAAAGAATTTTATTGTACTTATCAAACTACCGCACAGGTGGACAAAATGTAGTCGCTGTAGGTGCTACGTTTTGTTTTAATCAGTTTCTTTTTTTAAACATCCACCTGTTGTTAATAAGTGATGTAGTGGAATTAGTAGAAGTATTAGGAGTGATTTTAATTTTAAATGGGAGTTTTGAAAAAATAATTGGTTGGTTAGTGACAGGAAAGGAAGGGTAAGAAAAATTACATACATACTTTAAATTTAAAAAAGTGAGAAGTGATGTAGTTAGACTTTTAAAAAGAAATTAAACTAAAATTTATTTATATTATGAAGGAAATAATTTTCTCAAAAAAAATTGTTCCTTAGGTAGGGTGTATGTCCTCTCTGAATTACAAAGGATAACAGATAAATGGAAAATAAGCTCGGAAATTATACAAATGCCGACATTTTAGATTTTGTTTATATACATGGAAAGTCCTAACCCATATAATACTAAATAATGCGAAAATATTCAACAATTGAAGAGACTTACTATTTGAAAATCATATCAATTGACCAAAACTTACAATTACAATATTCTTTTAAATGTAAATGATTAGGTTTAGAGTACCTGCACAACAAAAGATTCATAAAAAAATCTGCACTTGAATATGTTATAATTTAAAATAAGAAAAATTTTGTTGTCTGAAATTCTCAACATTCAGATTCATTTTTTGAACCACCTGTACAAACTGAATTGAAAATTTTACATGGCAGCAAAGACCATTAAACAGTTGGCTCACAGTAAAAATTTGGTTAAATAATCTGCATTATAATTGACGGTTCAAAATTACTTTTGTGTTATTGTTTTTCAAGAAGAAAATGAGGAAATGAACGGTGGAGTTTTCGGGTATGTTCATGTTATGAAACTTACCTTTAATTAACCGGGCATCAAAGATATAGTAAAATACAGGGTGTTATGCTTAAAATAACAAAGTTAGTGTCCATTTTCAATGTAACCGGAAGCGAAACTTTATTGAACATATTTTACTTTTAAAAATCTTATGAAATCATTACCAATGCTAAATTTTCAAAATTAAATTCCCAATATTATTTCGAGTATTAGTTCGGTAAACTCTGTACTTATATATGACTACTTTAAATTAAATAAATAAATAAATAATTAAAAATCTGTTTAGGTTACATTTCTTCTATATAATAATATTAAATATCTACTTAATATAATAACACCTGCAGTAAAAATAACACTCTAAAATTAAATTAGGATTTTCGTCTCAGTATTTTATAAAAATGTACAAAAATAAAGTGATGATTTTAAAACTGCGTTAAACTAATGTAATTGGTAATGACGTGCAAATTTTTCAATGTCAATGTTGATTTTTGTGTAAAAAAGAGCATGAGATCACCGTCTACTGCATAATTATAATTAAATCATAGGAATACGTTAACATTATCTAGATTTAAATTAAAAAAATAATTCATTGCAAAGAAAATTTAAATGTACGCTAAATAAATGAATTTATAATTTTTTGTAGGTAAATGAAGTGGCGAAAAAAGAGCAATAAGAAAAACGATCTAAAACCTTTTTTGGTTCTTCCCCTTGAAACAAACGATTTTACAATACTAAAAAAAAAGCAAAACGAAATGGTACGAAAGAAACCAAACTTAAAACTTTTCGTTACTTCGAACAAGGAAAATTCTCTCCAAAATCAAGATCATGACCAAGGTCGTCCGTTAACTGCCACATTAGAAAAACCTCAAATCCTTGACATCCGATACATTGGGAAAATTGATATGTCGTTGATGAGAAAGGAATTTCTGACAATATCAAATCTTTGTCGTTTACCACTTGCAAAAGTAAATAATGCTATAAATACAGACAGTAATAAAAAATCAAAACCTGCCTTCAAGACTTATCGTAAGCGTGCTTTTAAAAAAGTGGACGAAACTGAAGACGAAATAAGCAGCAGTGATACAAATAAGGTATTCATTCATATTAATAAAATAAATAAAAACAGTATTTATTATTTAAATAACTAAACAAAAACACAACAAGTTATTCATTAT
Source organism: Agrilus mali (assembly GCA_029378335.1). Classification (NCBI taxonomy): domain Eukaryota; kingdom Metazoa; phylum Arthropoda; class Insecta; order Coleoptera; family Buprestidae; genus Agrilus; species Agrilus mali. The sequence continues at coordinate 19,734,666 of CM055655.1, read as the reverse complement.
AACAAGAGAAAGTTCTTTGAAATGAGTGATATAGATAGTAGACGTTTTAGGAATGGTAAATGCGTTAAAAATTTGAGAACTCAGAATTAGGGATTATGAGAGATGATATTTTTCAACCCGGTTATATCGGAAGTCGATGCCTGCTTTGTTATTTTAAATAGAATATTATTTTTTTACTACGAATTTGTATGAAACACAAAATTTTAAGGTAACTGATAACTGACTTGTATGCCTACGTTGAATAGTTCCTGAGTTAATTTAATGTATAAGAAAAACTCAAAAAAATCAAATTCAACAAAAAATGACCTAGAATGTTAAAACTTTTACCAGTTACCTACCATCTAGCTTTTTTTTTTTTTTAATTACCTCTTTTATTCTCTTTCGACTCATATGGATGTTTATTATTGCATCATTTGAAAAATTTGTGTTTGTAGTTTCTTAAATTTAATTTTTTTCTGACCGCACTGTACAAAATATGAAGCTGAATTTTAGCATGACGTTAATCAACCTACTCGTCCGTAACTTGTAAAAATTTTAACATACTGTCTTTTTTGTGAATGTTATGATTTTTTATATTTTGGGTTGTATCTATAAATTAAATTATCTCAGAAACTATTTAAAATTCTGTATTTCATACGAATTTGTTGTAAAAAACATATTCCATTTAAAATAAAAAAGTTGGCGAAAATTTACGGTATATTTTAGTTGCAGCAAGTAGAATATCAAAATAATGTAAATACAGAAAATATATACACAAAACCTTGACTTTTGTAAACGAGTGATTTTATTCATTACAAGAATAATACCGAAACTAAATTGCTTTTTTTTTTGTAGTTGTCTAATAGGAATAGGCAATATGTTAAGCTTAGTGATATTAATAGCATCAAACCAGGCGTTCAAGGACGCATCAAACAAATCAATCCACCCTCTATTGGCAGACTAAGGCCAACCCTTGTCGCACATAATACGAATGACGTCAGAATAAAGAATAATAGTATCATCACGAGAACCGACGCACCTGTAAATAAAACATCAGCAGCAATTTTTAAATCGACCAAATATGACCAGTTTTCGTGCAGCAGTTGTGGAAGAAACGATAAACCGCAACGTTTTCACACTCATCCTTCGAATAAAAAAGCGTTATTGTCTACACGAAATTCATCCCCAATTAAAATTGGAGCAGGAACAATCGTATCTCCCAATAAAAAAATTCTAAAGAGCGAAGAAATTAAACAAGGACAAAAGAAAGAAGCCTTTGGGAAAATGAATTCGAAACTGAATCAAGATAGAAATGGGAATTCGGATGTCAAAATGAAAGGACCTAGGACTCTCATATGTTATTTGTGTGGGAGGCAATATGGGACAGCGTCTTTAAAACTGCATGAACCCAAATGCATTGAGGTAAATATAAAAAAAAAAAAAATAAATATAGGTACATCCGTTGTATATAAAATTTATTCTGCGAAAACGTAAAATTAGTGTCGTGTCACAATTTTTTTTTTTTTTTTGATTGAGTCAGAAATGGCACAGAGAAAACTCAAAATTGCCACGACATCTCAGAAGAGCACTTCCTCAAAAGCCAGACCATGCACAAACACCAGACGAATGGAACAACAACGCTTGGAAAACTATGCAGGTAACTCACATATCTATTTTTTATTTGTACTTAGTTGCATTTTCACCAATACCATTAAAACAATTAGAATTCCACTTACATATTTATTTATTTAAAAACTTAACAATTGTTTTACTTAAACATAAGCATCTTCAAAAGAAGTTTCCTTATTATTTTTCTATACCTATACAAACTTTAGTGGTGGGGATGGTTATTATTATTTACAAACATTAGTATAAGACGGGAACATTATATTCCATTTTCTACTTCATTTAGAACCAATTCGATGGAGTTGGCCTTTACGTGGTAGTACCTTCTTCTGAAGATGACCTTGTAGGTTGAAACGAATTTGTCAAGATTCAATTCAAATTTAGTGAAAGTTACTTTTCAAGTGTTTTATTTCATAAGGAAAAATCAATTTAGAACTAAATTGTTGTTTTTATATCTCTCTATTTCTATTGTTTCAAGTATGTTTATTTCCTTTTTGTGCAATACAATTTAGATTTGTTAATATTTCTATTTAATTTGTGTTTATTGAAATAGAAACATAACAGTTTCAAACATTTAGTGCCTTAACAATTACGAGTTCCCCTTTTATAACTACATATATGCATTTGTAAATAACCACCTCCACTGCTAAAGTAGGTATTAGTATGTATAGAAAAATAAGGGGGAAACTTTTTTTGAAGATGCTTATGTTTAAGCGAAACAATTCTTAAGTTTTTAATAAATTATATAAGTGGAATAAAATGATCAAAAGCACAGTTTATTCGTTTTAGAGCTTAAAATAAACTAAATTAAAGATAAATAAATGCTTCCATTTATATTCAATATATTACACCCACCATCTACCCTTGTTGGATCTTTTCGATGTTTTGCATCAATTGCACTTTTAATAACTTTAATGGAATCGGCGGTGGGGTGAATTCTAATTGTCTTTTCTTTTTTTAAATAAATTTAATACATTAATGGGAAATAAAAGGATAGCCATCTGGTTTACAACGTTAAATAATTTTTTTAATACTACTTCTGCCAAATGTCCTCTGTTGACATTTCTGTGTTCTTTAAACCGAGCCTGAAAGTGACAATGTGGTGTGCGATTTCGGCAAATGGAATCATCATGTTCTTTTGAGAATGAAACTAAAAATGCCTTTAGCGTTAATTTTGAGCGATATGTCGCAATGATTCAGAACTTCCTTCCTTTCGAGTTTGGAAGTTTGGTTAGAAAGTTGTGGCTACATATTTTAATAATTCACTTTCAATTTTGTAGAAATGATGGTTTACAAACGTATTAAGAACGAATATTTGCCTATTTTGGGGTATTTACAATAAAAGTGCATAAAGAATTTGAAATTCGTGATTTTCAGGGTTTTCTCCCAATTTAAGTATGTATACAATAAGATTTAAGATCTTCGTAAAACGAAAGAGTACACCAAGATAAAAGTTGTTGAAATTCTCCTAGGAAAGTTGGGCTGATAGTTTTACCATAACATTATATTGGTAATATAAACTATTCCTCACGTTATTACACCCCTGCACACGTTGATTTTCAAAATAAACTAATTATAATTAATTTAATAAAATCATTTTTTGTTTATAACGGAACAATTTGTTTTATGATTCTTTTAGTGTACGCTAGACATACCAAACACCTATTAAGGGAACATTTTTAACCATTCAAAGTCGTTAACTCGAATCACCATGTGATGCAAAACTACTTCGAGATATCGAGACTTCAAGTTATTGAGTAATAATATATATACAATCATAGGTATATGATTTTTAGGGTTCCGCACCTCAAAAGGAAAAAGCGGAACCCTTATAGGATCACTTTGTTGTCCGTTCGTCCGTCTGTCAAGACCCTTTTTCTCAGGAACGCGTGGAGGTATCAAGCTAAAATTTATACCAAATACTCAGGTCTACTGTCCCTTGGAGCTGTGAAAAAATCAAACTTCTAAGCCAACGCAATCGAAAGATACAGCCGTTTATGCCGCAAATTTCCGCAAATTTTCGAAACTCGCAAGGGAATCAAAACCTACAAGGTACTTCCCGTGAACTCAGAATCTATAAATTTAGTACGAAGCAACGTCTTATAGCACAGATAAAAGAAAAATTGCGAAAACTGTAAATTTGTAGCAACATTGCCAAAAAATTAAGTTTGTACGGAACCCTCCGTGCGCGAGCCTAACTCGCACTTGACCGGTATTTTATAGTAACTGAGCACTTGTATATATAGATAGTTAGATGGATAGATTTTCTGTGCACCACTTTCCACTTTTTTATAAGATTTAATTTTTGGCCCAAAGACAGTTTTTAACGTAGGTACGTTTTGATGACAAATAATCATAGAAACTGAACTGCCTCACTACTTGCATAATACCGCTCTAAAAAAGAGAAGAAAAATACATACACATACATTATTAAGTGATTCCCTCAGAAAATTCGACTTATTGAAGTTGGTGCCAAATATGGTCTTTGAGTTATTAAGATATTCGAGTAAGAGAAGTTCGAAGGGTTGAGTTATCAAGTGTTTGTCGAAACATACGTAGGCCTTTTGATCACGATCCGATTAATTGGGTTATACTGGTTTTTGACTTATGGCATTGAATGTATTCACGTCTCCAGAAACCTTCCCCCGGTCCTTTTTTTTGTAGAAACATAAAAATTTAAACCCTCTTAATAATAAAAAAAATAGTCTTGCGTTGAAAATGCTCACAACTAGCGTTGCCAGGCGTCCGGATAAAGCCGGACATAGTTATAGGCTTTTTGATTGCGTGTTCGGCCATAATAAACAGTGTCCGGCTTGTCTGGCTTTTGTTAGGCTTTTTACATTTCGCAAACGAGCAAGTGCCGAGTGTGGACGAGCGCAGACGAGTCGACTGTTTATCTAGAATTTAATTTTGATTGATGATTTTATTTGACTGATTAATAATAGAGTACCTAAAACTGACTTGGCATTCGATTTTGTTTATATTTCATTAGTATTTAACAAGATTTATGGTAATAATAAAAAAAGCTTGATTTTACAAACTATTTTTTTGTCGTACCTATTAATACTGAGACACAAAATCCTCAATAATGTAGAGTGTCCGGCCTTTTTACCCAAATATCCGGCCAAAATGGCTAATCTGTCCGGCTATTATGTTTGCCGACCTGGCAACCCTACTCACAACGTGTAAGAGAGCGAAACACGTGTCCGCGTTTTTTAAACAGTGTTGTGGTGAGTTGGGATAATACCTTTTATGCTTTTTGATTAGTAATAGTGTTTTTTGAAATGGGTGGGTGACTTTTTGTTTTTGAAAATTTAAGTTTATTTAATTATTATTATTTTTTTGATATATTAACAGCTGCGGATACTTAAATAATTGTCTTTAATGGGTCTTGGTATGTCATAAAATCATACAAAATTATAAGATGTTAATTAAATCAGAAGCTTAGAAGAATGCCGTTCCTGTTTAACATACTAAAACATTATTTAAACATACAACAAATGAGGCAAGTCTACTACGGCCTGGTGTATTCAATACACTACAGTATGGTATAATAGCATGGGGAAGTGCCAGAGAAAATGTAATCAATGAAACCGAAATAATTCATAAAATGCACAACTTAGATAAGCTTACCCCCTCAGACACTTTATATAACATAACCAATCTAAAGAGCATAAGGAAAATATACTGCCTAAAATCGGCTAATCAAGTATTCAAAAATAACCAAACTGAGTATGAATCCTACATTTATAACACCAGGAACAGTAAGAAGTCTTTATTCAAAATACCAACTTGGACAAAGGAAATCTGTAGAAGGAGCTACAACTATGTAGGACTAAAATGTATAAACAAACTAAGTAATGAAAGCAGAGCAGGGGCAAATAATAATAATAATAACATCAACAAAATTAAAAAGGAATTACACTGTTGGTTGCAGGGGATTGGCAGGGAAGAACTAAAAGCCTTGATAACCTAATCATTAATATAATAAATGGCACTGTATTTGTAAACTATTATTTACTCAAATTTAATTTTTCTTTTCTCTATTTATATTATATCTACATCGTATTGTTAAACTGGTGACAGTTGGACATAACACATAACACTGTATCCCTAGGCGGACAAGTGCTTCGCACTTATGCCTACGAAACTGTGTATATATTAAATAAAATAAATAAAAAAATTATTTTAATACCCAACGCGTGCAGGGTTGTACCGTAGGAAAAAAGCAAGGAATAATATGATATTAAAATATAAGTATCACTCCAATTTTTCTGGTACTCTTTCAAGATTTTGGATTAACCAGAAGCTCCTTGCGGTGTTATACAGGGTGTCGGAAAACTCCACACACATAAAGCAAAATAAGTTGATTTAACGCATTTATTATAAAAAATATTATAAAAATTTATAAAATGCTTCGTTTACTCGTGAGAGGGTGGCAACGGTTTCTAATATGCTTATCCTATAGGATACGCCAGAGGCGAAAATTATTTTCTCCCTTAAAAAAAAGCCATTGCAATGTACTTGTAGGGTTTATTTATTTAATCAATAAGTTTTTTTCTGGAAGGGTAATGCAATTATTGAATTTTTTTATTTCTTAGTAAAAAAATTGTAGGTATCTACGTATGACGGTTTTGTAGAAAGAAATTATTTTTAACTAGCCAATATCTTTCGAAACATCACTCAGTTTTTTATGAAATATTTTTGTAATAATAATAGTAGATAAATAAGTAAACGTTTAAAACTTTTGAAACACTTATTTTGCAACGTTTACTTATTTACTATTATTAGCCAATATCTGATTAATTAGAAAACTAAATCAATCCTAGAAATGTCTTTAGAATTGGGGGTAGTTTTTGCCTCCCAGCCGTGTCCTGGTAATTACAGAAACGTCTTCATACCAAACTGCTCACTAAGAATTGTTGTCGAAAATATTCGATGCAAAAAACTTATTTTTTCTCCGAAACTGTTGTAGTTATTGTTCAATAAAATAGCCGAGATCCGAACACAATATTTATTGACAAGAGACTGACTGATACTTAATATTAAACGGTTGACACATTGGAACACTTGGATCGTTATTTCTCAATACTCCCCCTCGAGACAAACTCTCAGTTCTTGATCGTTAATGTGTTTAGCTTCGCCAAGGTCCTTGATCTCGAACACTTAATAATTCAAATATGAACCGATGAATTTCTTTCAGATCTCGGGTCATTACCAAGATGTCATCGACGTAGATGACGATCACCATATAAACGTCGAAGTTCTTTTTCACGTATTCGCGTCCATTGTCCGACTGAAGACACTTGATCTGCAGTTGATGCTGTGTGGCGACCAAAGCTCTATACTTCACAAATTCGCTCAGCACTTGACTCTTCTCGCGCATGAATCTAACCTCACACCAACCAGATGAATCTTCAATGAAAGTGACAAAGTAAAGTTTTTTCCCTAGTGACTCCATCCTCATCTTGCCACACACGTCGGAGTGAACTAAATCACCTAGGGCAGATACTCTTGCTGAAGCCTTCGGAAAAGGAGTCCTGCACATCTTGGCCTACAGACAGATCTCGCACTGAAAATCTTCCTTGAGGTTAACATCTTTAAGGTCGACACCTGCAATCGATCCCGATTTGAGAGCTTCTCGCAAATCTTGGATGTTCAGATGCCCCAAGCGTACATGCAAATCCTCCAGGGACTTCATCTTTCGTCCTGTTCTATCTTCTTCAGCTTCATCGGCCTTATTGCATTCTGGAATGTTCATATCTTCAAAATAATACAGCCCGTTGCGCCGCTTTGCAACATGTATCACTTCTCCATTCCTTGGATTGATGACTTCTGCTTTCGTTTGCTTGAAGGTAACATGATGATTCTTATCTGTTATCTTCCCAACCGACGCAAGATTCATCCTCAGATCAGGCACGAGCAAAGTTTCTTCAAAATTCAGCTTCTTCAACTTGCCTTGGAGACTGGTTTCGACTGATACGTTGCCTTTTCCAAGTATGTCCGCTCGCAGATTGCATGCTAAGTTCAGCTGCCTACGCTCACTCTGATCGACCTTGGTAAACATCTTGATATCTTTACACATGTGTGATGTGCATCCACTACCAAGACACCAGACGTAGTGATTGGACACATCTGTTGAAAAAGCACACGTCGTTTCATCTGTCGTCAACAATGCCATCTCTTCAGCATTTGCAGAATGTTGGCTTGGTTTCCTTGACATTTTGCAAAACTTTGCACGATGACCAACTTCATGACATTTGAAACATTTCATCTTGGCATCTGTGTTTCGATTTTCAGAGTCTTCTTTCTTCGTCTTCTCACCTGGCTTCTTCTTGAAAAATTTGGCTTTATTACTGGCATACATAGCGCTTTGAGCTGCATCCTTCCTTGCCTCACGACGTGCATCAAACTCTTCCGTGATCTTGATCCGGAGCGTTTCGAGGCTTGGCAGATCATCTCTTGAAGAAATCGCACACCGAAAGTTCTCAAATTCTTCTGGCAAACTGCGCAATAACATGACAACCAACAAATTCTTATTGATCTCTACCTCAAGTTCAGCCAGCTTGTCCACGATGTCAAAGAATTTTTGAGTGAACTCACGGATGTCTTCGCCGTCTTGCATTCTCGTAGAAATTAGAGCATTCAGTAAAGCCACCTTCCGAGCCGGGCCCTTAGACTCGTAGATTTCTCTTAGTTTCGTCCAAATTTCCTTCGCAGTTGTACAGCTCTTCACCTGTTTTATTTCGCTAAGGCTCATAGCTAAAACAATATCTGACTGTGCCTTCAAATCTGCATCTGTCCATCGTTTCGCCGCTAAAACCGATGCTGTATCATCCGCTACGACTTCTATTTGCCGTTACGTTCTGGGCCCATAACCTATTCAATAAAATAGCCGAGATCCGAACACAATATTTTATTGACAAGAGACTGACTGATACTTAATATTAAACGGTTGACACATTGGAACACTTGGATCGTTATTTATCAATAGTTATAGATTTTTAATAAGTGACAGAAATGAAGTCAAAACATGAATTCTTCTTAAAAAAATACTTAAGTTTTTATTCAATCCTTCAAGAAAGTACAGAACAATTATATCTAATGGTAGGGGTAGCTTCCACCCTTGTTATATTTTCCGATGATTGGTTTATACTTCAGAAAATATTACCCTTATAGACATTTCTATGTACCAAATTTTATTAAAATCAAATTAAGCATTTTTGATTAACTACTTTTTTTTTACTTTTGCCACCCTCTCACGGGTAAATAAATTTTGATCACAGTAACCTGTGATAGCTTTATGTACACGAAGTCTTGAGACACCCTGTATTGTAAAGCTTGGTTTTTCCTTTTTGAAATATCTATGGAACCCCAAAATAATTAATTAAATAATTAGGTTACTAAAATAATTCTGTAAATTTATTAGTCAGATTACTTCCGATACTTTTTTTAAAATTCAAAAATGTTAAATTCTAAGTTTTATTTTTCGTCTTTTATTGTGTAAAAATTAGTAACTTCTTCTATCTTCCTTTTTAAATCGGCTTTTATTATTAGATGCAAATTATTACGGTTAAATGTGCAACGTGACATTACACGCACACCATTGCACCAAAAACATTATTGTAGGTAATAGAAGAAGAAAAGGAGTACATGTAGCTTAACCTGCAAACTTAGAAAAGGGATAAATTACAAGTTTGCGTGCGGTGGAAGTGCAGCAAAAGGTCATCAGTCGCAACAAAAATATGCTCACCGTTTAGTCTTTATTACCTATTAGTAGGTCAAGAACGAAAATAATCATTAAATGTTTACATGAAACACTTCTATATAGCGGTTTAAATTAATAAATCAAATTAAACGCAATAAACAGGTAGTTCGATATATAAATTTTGTACGAATATTGGACGAATATTAACGATTAAACCTAGAAATGTGGAATTAAATTAAATTAAATGTCAACTGTCACAAAACCAAAAGAAAACTTAACCCAACCTAACCCAGTCCAGTACAATTTAATTTAACCTAAACTAACCTAACCCAATCCAATCTGTAATCCAGTGGATCAATAGAGAATTTATGTGCATTTAGATTACTTTCAATTCTAAGTTGAAATTACTCTGATTTGCATGGGCATAGCTAGGATTTTGTCAAGGGGATGAATAATTTTAAAAAATACTTAAATATCTCTTAAAAAACATTGTTATTTGTTAATTTCAATAAGTTTTATTTATTTTATGTAATTCAAAACCGTTCTCTTCATATATTCAATTATACGGATATTTGATTATCCAAATGACTTACGGCAACAATTAGCCTGGTTAATCTCTACTGTATATGGAAAATTAAATGCTAATTAAGATGTTTTGGATTAAAATTGATTTTAGTTTATCGATAGAGATGAGCGGAAGACTTCAATAATAATTAAAAAATGGCATCAGAAACTAAAAAAACATGTTTAATCAATGATAAAAGTCAGTCTTTTTTAAAATTACTTCGCAAACAACAACAAAATGTTCAAACAAAATAATGTCCATGATTTCACCCTTTTATGCAGACTATTCTCTACATAATTGGAAAAAAGTACTTAAGCAAAAAAACCTTCTTCTTAAACACGTACACTGATGTTTTAAATATATAAATGATGCGCTATATACGTATAAGTATTTGTATAAGAACTGATAGGCTAAGTATACAATTTGAAAATTTTATTAAACGAACAAAACTAATAAAAAAATTAGCTTACGGAAGAGATGGGTGGCAAAAGTACACACTTGATAGATTTAGTCTTATGATCTAATAATGAAGTACACAAAATTAATTTAATCTATTTAGGAAAACAAGATATACGGTAAAAAATGTAATAAAACTGTTAAATTTCCATTAATTTATTTTAGTAATCTTAACAATTGTCTCAAAAGACAAACAATATTATATGCATATCTTACCTATATATAAATATATGGTATAATATATATGTACATATAAACTAATTTAATTTAGAGGTGGTAGAAGGGATACATTCGATGATTTTGTTTAAAATTGTTGAATTATACACATTTTCTATTTCATTTAAAATTAATGTAGTGTTAGCTTTAATATGTTTTTAAATCTCCAATGATTCTAGTATATTCAGTTTCTTACCCTTATCTAAACAATGTAGGATTTTGAAATTATCATTTTTGTTAAACTCATGCTTTTCAGTACTAATGTGATTCATGAACGTGGAGCTTTCGGAGTAGTTTTTTACATGTTCATTAATTCTTTCGTTAAATGTCCTTCCGGTCTGTCCGATGTATATTGCTGTACAAGTGTTAGGTACAGTTTAATTTGTATACACCACATTTATTCATTTTTTCCGTTTTATCTTTGTCGTTTATTAAATATTATTTAATAATTAAAATATTACTTGTTATAAACAATATTTTAAATTTATTGTTTTTGAGCTTATGTGAAACCTTATTGGAGATTTTTACCTATTTAATATGAATTTCTATATAATAAAGGCTGATACAATCCAAGATATACGGAGTGTGTTATAGCCATAAATCCTTACTATTCGTGCAATGCAAAATTAGCTGCTCTTTATTCAACGATTAATAGATTACTACACGTTCCGTTAAATAATGCCAACTTTGAAATAAAATTATAACTGTAGAGAACAACAATGGGTTTAACATAAACATTACAAAAAATATTACAAAAGAAAGAACGACAAAATTTTTAGTAGAAGAGAGCAATTCGGAAAAACTTTACGCAAACTTAACATGAATATTTCAGTAATAAGACTTTAGGTAAGCTTTTTGTGAACAATACACTAACAGATAATTCATATACGAAACTTACAGAGATGTGTATGAAATCCGGTGCAACGATTGTATGCTATTTACATAAAAAAACAAAAAGGAAATGAGCACGCGGTTCCAAAATCACAACACGAATTACGTTAAATAAATAACACGTGTAACTGGGTTATTTACTCATTACATTGACAATACCATACTATAAGATCAAAGAATGACATAAAAATTAAAAAAAAAAACCTAAAGAAAGGCCCACATTACATAGATGTTATTATTCCTTATTGATTGTTGCACTAGTCACTTGCTGAAACACACATAATATAATAAAAAACGTGAAAAGTTTCAAGAAAAGGTTTATTTGTATCACTACAGCCGTTTCGCTACACTATAGCTTCTTCAGGTGAAGATCTAACAAACTACTTCTATTATAACAGTATTTACCATATACCTTAAAAATAATCAATATGTGGTAGGGGGCAGCTTGAAATTCAATTTTAGCAGTGGAGAATTCGAAACATCTAGGTGGTCGTTAAGAATAATATTCTGTTTCCTATATCTATTAATTTCCAATTGTACAAAACGGTTTAACTTTATGCCTTTATTATGTAAATGTAAAATCTTAAAGTCTTTATTAAAATTATAGTTACATTTAATTAGATGTTCAGAGTATGTAGATTATATTTTTTTATTAACAAAACATTTGTAGTGTTCGAGAATGCGAATGTTAAAAGTGTATATAGGACAGAGGTAGGGCCTTTAACAATCGAATTCTCGAACACTACAAATGTTTTATTAATAAAAAAATAGAATCTACATACTCTGTACATCTAAGTGAATGCAACTATAATTTTAATAATGATTTTAAGGTTTTACATTTACATAATAAAGGCACAAAGTTAAACCGTTTTGTACAATTGGAAATTAATAGATATAGGAAACAGAATATTATTCTTAACGACCAATTAGATATTTCGAATTCTTCACTGCTAAAATTGAATTTCAAGCTGCCCCCTTGAAACTTTTCACGTTTTTTATTATGTTATTATTCCTATTTCGGGACCGATCGGTAATGTACTCATGAACTGTATATAGCCAGGTAGGTATCAATGCATTAATGGAAATAAATCTAAACAAGTTTGTCTGTTTTAGCCGTTAGTAGTAGTAGATTCTAAAGAGCTAAAGACTTCTTTTAAAACGAAGAAAACATATCGCGACTGTAACAATATATAGGATGATCGCCACCAAGATGTATCTCCGGACTGAATTGTAATATCGTTTTGAAATAAAATTTTAACAAATGTTTTCAGTTTGTGTCCATTTTTAGGTAGGGGGATATTCCTTTTTGTATTCATCTTGATTTATTAATCAAAAAAAAATTTTGTTTGATTCCCTAGGATCATCAGGTTACGGTATGAAAGGACAACAAGAATGAAGTGGGTGTTGTGGCGGTCTTGTCATTCCCTTATACACAATGTTCTATAAATTTCCAAGTCGCTTTTAATAAAATCTAACATGTTTCGCTCAAGTGCGTTAGGGCTCGTAGATATACAATAAAAGTACCTACATAAATTAAGCTATGTAAAATGCAGGTATAAGTCGTAGGTCTCAAACTAGATATTAAAAATGACCGAGTTATTGACAATTAAGATGTAGGTCTCGAAGTGGGAATGATCCGACATCCGATCAGATAGATTTCGGTACTAACAACCAGATTTAATTTGAAATAAAATTTTAAATAAAATGAATTAGTATAAGAATTTATTATTTAATAAAATTCCTGATGTTGCCTTCATAATGCGAAATGTACACGTGTAGTTAACAAATAAAAAAATTGTGTTTTAAAATATTGATAACGTTTTAAATTTTATCTTTACTAAAAATCCTTGAAGATTATTATGTATCTATTATAAATTATAACATTCGTTTTTTGTACCTAATATTCTTAATTTTTTTATTATTTTTTTGTGAGTAGTTTCTTATCAACCTAATTTTATTAGAAATAATATATCTTGTTTTCAAATTCGCCCTCCTCGACAATATGCTAGCTATGCTCTTGATTTCACCTCTTAAAGGTATCTATCATTAAACGGTATTGAGGTGTACTAGGTACATACTTTTAAAAAACTAGAAACTCAATTTATTATAAAAATCCTCAAAAATAGTTTTTCAAAAACATTATTGCAGTTGATATCCAGTTGTTTAGGAAGAGTACTCTGAGTCTTATATAATATATGTAGGTACTATCATAAATTATTCCAGAAGTACTTAGAACAGACCAAAAATGAACCTTATCAGCCTAGTCCCCTTATCAAATATTTACATGACAAACTTTTACTGCAGATATAAATCAAAGTAAACATAGTGACAATGATAATAATTATTTATTAATTACTACTATACAGGATTAGTATTTACCTATATTTACATTACATGATTGTGTATTTCATTTTCTATAATACAAAAAACAATAGATATCTATACATATGTGTACAAATTATGTATGTAATAGAAAATTGATCTATTGATTCTTTTTTACATATTTAGGATTCTTTAGTACCATGTACGAATTGTAAACGGACATTTTTACCTGATCGACTTGAGGTTCACCAAAGGAGTTGTAAACCTTCACCAAAAGATTTAGTAAGTTTTCCGCCAATTAATGAGTTGTTGGTGGTATACAGGGTGTTTCAAGTTGATGAGCTATTAGAAGTATATGAATTAGTAGAAGGAATTCAATTCTGAAACTAGGGCTCATTTGGTTCTTGTTTATGCCGCTTCTTTTAAAAATATGTATTTTCAAATTCGATTTACATCCGGTTATACCGGAAGTCGACACCAACTTTGTTATTTTAAACGGAATGGTATATTTTTTACACTGAATTCGAATAAAACGTGTAATTCTAAGGTAAGTTTGATAACCAACTTGTACACCTATGACGATCGGTTTCTGAGTTAATTTAATTTATAGAAAAAAAAAACGCAACCGCAACCCAAAATATAAAAAATCATAACTTCCACAAAATACGACTCAGACTGTTGAAATTTTTACCAGTACTAGCTGAATATTAGTGCTAACGCCTTTACAAATTTGAACTATATAATTTATATAGGGCGTTCAAAATAAAATTCTAAAATTTAAAAAACACAATAACCTTGTTTTTTCAAATGGCACCTACCATTTTTATTTTTTGAATCGACTGCTTTTTTATCCTCTTTCGATCTATATGGATACTTCCTATTGTTTTATTTGAAATTTTTCGAGTAATTTTGAATTATTACTTAAAATAGCCAATTTTAATATTTTTCGCATAAAAAGGCGTGCTTTGAAAAAATGACAACTAACGGCAATCGATGCAAAATGAAGCCAAAATCGCATTTTCGATTAATTTCTGTTACAAAAAATAATCAAAAACGAAAACTTCAATCGAAGTATTTATTATAAACATTTGTCTCGAACATCTCCCCAACAGAAATTAAGCGATAAAAAAGATTTTACTGTGATTTTGCTTTGATTGTCGTTAGTTGTCAATTGTCCAAGGCATAGTCCAAGGCACACTCTTATTACGCCACAATTAATGAAATTATCTACATTTTAAAAATTCTAAATTACTCAACATTTTTCAAATAAAACACTAGGGAGTATCTATATGAATCCAGAGAGAATAAAAAAAGTGGTCGATTGAAAAATAATAAATGGTAGGTGCGTAGGTGCCATTTGAAAAAACGAAGTTATTCGTTGTCGTGGTTGTCTGTATCTATATGAATCCAAAGAGAATAAAAAAAGGAGTCGATTGAAAAATAAAAAATGGTAGGTGCGTAGGTGCCATTTGAAAAAACGAAGTTATTCGTTGTCGTGGTTGTTATTCGGGCTTACTGGCGACTGGCCGTCGTCTTTCAAGGTTTATCCTCGACGTTTCGTCGCCACGCACGGACGACATCTCTCAGTAGAGATCTCTACTGACAACAGCAGCAGCAGCTACTCCTGAAGATGTCGTCCGTGCGTGGCGATGGCCGCGAAAGCTTGAACCTAATTGTGATTCGCCTCTACGGGAAGTTATTCGTGTTTGAAGTTCTCAAGCTTTAGAATTTTATTTTGAACCCCCTGTATAAATTATTTAGTTCAATGTTGATAAGGCGTTAGCAGTAATATTCAGTCACCTATTACTAGTAAAAATTTCAACAGTCTGAGTATTTTGTGGAAGTTAGGATTTTTTATATTTTGGGTTGCGGTTGCGATTTTTTTTCTATACATTAAATTAATTCAGAAACCGATCGTCATAGGTGTACAAGTTGGTTATCAAACTTACCTTAGAATTACACGTTTTATTAGAATTCAGCGTAAAAAATATACCATTCCATTTAAAATAACAAAGTTGGTATCGACTTCCGGTATAACCGGATGTAAATCGAACTTGAAAATATTTTTAAAAGAAGCGGCATAAACAATAACCAAATGAGCCCAAGTTTCAGAATTGAATTCCTTCTACTAATTCATATACTTCTAATAGCCTATCAACTTGAAAAACCCTGTATATTGAAATCTCATCACTTCACTTATAACAATTGTTTTGCCATACATACTATAAATTCTTTAGGTGAAAGAATACTGAATATAAATTTTCGAAGCATGGGTTATACATGTTGAAAGGGTAATCAGTGGTACAGTAATTTTTGAGTAGTTGGTGGAGACTGCAGTATAATACAAATTATTACGTACAAAAGTTTATTTATAATAATGGAGAGTTGTAGGTTGTAGATTTATATTTAGCTATAAGGTAGACTATACAATTTGTTGTATTTGCTGGTAAGTATATGTTTTTGACTTTTATTTAATACAGTTTACAATTTTTTGGTTTCTAAAAAGAAATATTCGGCATAGGTATGTAAGATCAGTTTTTCTTTGTACAAAATTTGTTTGGTGTTCGAAAATATTTTGCTTGAATGATCTACCCGCTTGCCCCACATAAACCTTGTTGGAACCCTACAACCAGAGTTGGGCAAAGCATTCACTAAAATAGCTTTTAGCTTTGATTCTTGAACTCCCGAATATATTTTAAAAACCAAGGATATCGAATTATCAATTACATAATAAAATAATTAAATTCAAAGCCCTAACCACCTATGAAAATGGTTTTGCATATATCGTAAGGGCTAAATTAAATCAAAAGGGCCGGAAATACAGCTAAACGGCTTGAAAAGAGTAGAGCAGACTATAAGGGTTTGATTTAAAACGAAAGGGTTTCAATTACGTCAAAAAGGTTAAGACCTTTTACGTTGTAAAGATTCAGCGGCAGGATATTTATAAAACATAAGTAAATGAATAAATAATAAAGTTGCTTTGTCTATATTTTTAAACGGTATGGTACGATTCCACCCCACGGTCAACAAAATCACCAGGTAAATTTTGAATGATGGTACAATTCCGCCCCGAGCTTTAGCAGGTACAGTAAAATTACTCTAGGATGGTCTCCGGGATTACTAGTTCTTAAGATGCGCAATGGCAAAGGGTAACGCCTTGTTAGCGATAGCGACAGAGATGCATTTGCATGCTTGGTTTGAAGCAGAATACTTGTCAGGACGCATACTAAATCGCCCGACTATTCATTTAAAAATCGTTGAAATATTTTATATAATTATTATATTTTAAAGAATATAAATATATAGTGTGCAAAATGTTACGATATTAACACGTTTCGTTACTAAAAGGTTATCTACGTATGTAGGTATAATAATTTTGGGTACATAACAGTATCGGGAGATTGAGGTATAAACTAAATTAACGACTACCGGAGAGGAGACATCAAGCACCCCTGTCTTAAAACTTGTATATTTATTAGAGATGCCACGAATAGTTATTTGGCCGAATACCGAATACCGAATATTCGGCGAGGCTCTTGGCCGAAGCGCCGAATATTCGGCAGCCGAATATTTGGCAACACTTAGTACTTTCCGCGAGTGACAAGTCACAACTCGTCACTTACGATTTTAAACTTGCATCGGTAGTTTTAGTTGCACAATTTGCTGAGATTTATTTATCATCTCCCGGTAGCAGTGTATATAGTGAGCGGCTGTTTTCAGAAGCAGGTATAATTTATGAGGAAAAACGCAATCGTCTGCTATCGACAAATGCTGAAAAAATTGTTTTCATTCATCATAACTTACCACTGGTAGATTTTAAATATTAATATGTTGGTTTAAATAAATATCTTTTTCAGTCATATTTGGAGTTCTTTTTTTCATGATTTACTATTCGGTATGCGAACTATTCGGCCGAATACCGAATAGCGTAAAAAAGTGGCCAAGTAGCCGAATACCGAATAGTTGCCGAATATTCGTGGCATCTCTAATATTTATTTGTCGTAATTTGTCGAGCGTTGATTGTATCTTTCTTCCTCCGAATGCGTTCTCTTTCTCTCTTCTACGCCGACTGTAAAATATTCAGAGCTCATCTTAGAGTAATCAAGCTGTAGTAATTTTGATGGTACTATTCCGCCTCGATTGTACATAGAAGCATCTAAGGTGAAGAAATATTAAATTAATTATCTAATTATCTTCAAAAATTATACTTTACTTACGCATCCCCCACAATAACTAGAAACTAAGGTGTACGAATGTAAAGTGTTTCTTAATTAAGGTAATTAAAATTAAATAATCTCAGACAATAGATAATCCTATAAAGGGGTAATTTGAAATTTACCATATTACAGTAGATAATTGAATATTATTTGTCAACAGTACATCAATTAGTTTGAACTTTGCAATTAGTAAATAAGTTATTAAGGGTTAGGTTAGGTAGTTTTCATTTTAATTGTAATAAAACATAATACAAAAATCTTCTAAAAGTTGTTTGAATGTTTACTTTACATCTTAATTATATTAAGCTTATACAGGGTTTTTCAAGTTGATGGGCTATTAGAAGTATATGAATTAGTAGAAGGAATTCAATTCTGAAATTTGGGCTCATTTGGTTATTGTTTATGCCGCTTCTTTTAAAAATATTTTCAAGTTCGATTTACATCCGGTTATACCGGAAGTCGATACCAACTTTGTTATTTTAAATGGAATGGTATATTTTTTACGCTGAATTCGAATAAAACGTGTAATTCTAAGGTAAGTTTGATAACCAACTTGTACACCTATGACGATCGGTTTCTGAGTTAATTTAATTTATAGAAAAAAAATCGCTACCGCAACTCAAACTATTAAAAATCATAACATCCACAAAATACGACTAAGAGCGTTGAAATGTTTACTAGTAATAGCTGAATATTAGTTCTAACGCCCTGACAAAATTGAATTAAATAATTTATACAGGGCGTTCAAAATAAAATTCTAAAATTGAAAAACTTCAAACACGAATTACTTCGTTTTTTCAAATGGCACCTACTATTTTTTATTTTTTCAATCGATTCCTTTTTTTATCCTCTTTCGATCTATATGGATACTTCCTATTTTAAGTAATAATTCAAAATTATTCCAAAATTTTCAAATACTTATTGAAGTATATTTTTAAGCACAAAGCCTAAAACCCTGCCCGGCTATGATTCCAAAAAATAAATTCATATTTTGACCTTTTATGGGTTTTATTTTTACAGTTTTTAACGAATTTTGCAAAAAATTATTAGTACTTTGGTGTTATAGAGCGAGAAGTGAATAATGGCGCAACGATTAACAAAGGTTATTTAAATAAATATAAATGTAAATGTCGCTCAGGTTGAATAAGTTCGGAAGGGATAGAATCGAGTTGAATGGTTGAATGCTGAAGAAGAACTGTTTTTGATTTTAAAAGAAGTGTTAGGAAAACTAAAAAGGAGGAGTTAATTGTAAGAAAGGGAAAAAGGGTGATTTCAAAAGTGGTTTAACATAAACAAGGGAACCAGTAAGAAAGTGGTGATTTCTGGAATAGCTTTTACTAAGAAAAGTAGAGAGAAGGACATAGACCCCAAAGTACCAAAGTAACCCATCATAAAAGAGTAATTAAGAAGAAACGAGAATATTAGACGTCATGCGGTTAGTAACTGAATCGGAAACGTTTTTAGGTATTATTGGAAAGTACAAGCAATTAGAGAGGTATAAAAATATGCAGAAAAGGTTACAAGTATAAAAGAATAATAAAATAACAATAGATATTTGAAGGTGTGCTTGTACGAAAGGTTCGCATTAGCAAATACCGAGAATTGATAAAACTACCTGAGCGCAATAAAGTGTTACACTCAAATGTACATGAAATTTAGTTCACATAAATGTATTATATTTACATATACAAAGGTATATAAAAAATGAATAAAATATAATATTTAAATAGTTGTAAATAAAATATAGTATCGCCACAATACTAAATAAAAATGGCAAATTAAATTAACAACAGCAACTCTCCACTGTCATTAGAATTTTTTACTTTGTAATTATTTACAGTGGTCCCAATCAACAACTCAAAATTTATTGTACATTACATACTATCCTCCTATTTTATTATTTTTTATTTTTATTTTTAGACTTCTTCCATTTAAAGAAATCATCATATGAAAAACAATTGTTGTGCTCTTTATATTAACTTATGTTTTTTATACTATTGAATATATCCTACAGCTGTTATCGAAATATATAGGCGTATTTTAAATATTATGTACCTAAACGTTTTAGGAAAAAAGTATTTCAAGGGAAACCATCAAACGCACATCCGTTAGAAAATCAAATTCGCCTCCTAGATGGATTCAGTGTTCCATTTGTGGGAAAAACTTTGGAACCCATTCTTTAAAAATACACGAGGAAAGCTGTGCGAAAAAAGCTGAATACCAAAATAATAATTATCTTAGCAACGATTCTTCATCAAAGCAAGGTCAGTCAGTGACATACTTATTCTAATGCCTTTTTTCTCCCTTTTGCGAAAAAGCATTTTGTTTTTGTATTTACAGGAATTTCATAAAAAAATACGACTTAATTAATGTTGATTAACTAATACAAAATATGGGTAATTAATCGTTTTTTTGCTAAATTACTGATATTTTCAATTTTTATGTTTAACTAAATTTTTGTTTTAGAAATTGTGACTGGCGGTAACTCTGAGCATTGTAAAGAAAAGATAAATTCAAATTCTAGAAGGCGCCCCAGAATTTTACCGTGTTATATTTGTGGAAGACCTTTCAGCATCAGTTCAATCAATATACACGAACCTCAGTGTTTAAAAAAGTGGAAAATTCAAAACGACAAATTACCAAAAGACAAACAACGACCGGAACCTAAAAAACCTGATTTCGTTTTCACTCGTAAGTACTCAACTTTACTATTAAATGACGTCTTTTATTAATATCGCTATTATCTTACATTAAGCCATTGGGGAGGTAAATTATGAAGCAACCTTCGACAGAATTTGGGATAATCATTTATCTGAATTGACTCCTTGTAATCGATGTGGTAGAACTTTTTTCCCAGACAGAATTGAAAAACACGAGAGAGCATGTGCAGGAAATGGAATAAAATTAAAAACCATAAAATAATTTTATTAAAATACTAATATATAAAATAATACCCATACTGTATAATAACAATGTATTGCTCTACAGAAATAAATATTTATTTATTAAATTTTTTCTTCTACTTTAGTTTAATAAAGAAACATAGGTGTAGATATAAATAGATAAAGCCATGGTTGAATAGTTTCGACCTTTACTTGATGAAAATTCATAATCAAAGAATAAAAACACTTGTCTATGATTTTCACAAATTATTTATAAATTTAAATTTAAAGTCTGCATTGGTCAAACAGGGAGAACATTTAAAAAAAGTATAATAGAACACAAAAATAGTTACGTAAAAAACTAAAAAACAAAACAGATTCAACATATGCGAACCATGCAACTGTAGAAGGACATAGTTTTAATGACAATTTCGAGTTTCTACATATAAATAATAAAAGACAAAAATTAACGTTATTAGAAAACTTGGAAATAAACAGATATAAAAAACTAGGAATAATTTTAAATGACCAAGTAGAATGTAACAACATCCCTCTACTGAATTTGTTTTAACCCAATACCACCCCCTATTATCAGTAGCTATTTAAGGACCTGAAGTATTTTTCATAGATAGTGGTAAATACTCAATAAACTTTTTAGTAGTAGAAGCTTCTAGTCGTTTAAACATATCCATAATTTTATTGAAACACAAATTTCAACAAAAAATATAATGTTGAAAAATATACATTACAATATTGTTTTATCACACAGTGGCATCATTAGGTGATGATTTGACAATTTACATCTCATAACTTGTAGTGTAACGTACCCGGGTCGGCCAACTCAGTGTACGAGGCGTGATCGAAAAGAAATGGACCCCCAAACGTTGTATTGTAGAATAATTTAGAATACCAGAATTCAACATTTCTTGGAAAGCATCTTAGTGTCTTAACCAGAGTTAATCATAATAAAAAAACCACAACTACTTTATAATGACCCTAACTTTTATTCATAAACACAAACAATTTAGGCAACATGATTTCAATTGAACAAAACATCAACGAATTCAGTACTTTATGCACATGGACAAGATTAAACGTTAAATTAAATCACAAAAGGAAACAACAAAACAATATTTCATTTCAAGCAATAAAACCAAAACTAAAGTGCCAGGCTCAACCTTGGATTCAAGGGGAAAAAGAACCTGACAGAGAAAACCCCATCGCAGTCCAACATTTCAGACATGAAAAGTTGAATGATTACTTCACAACAATTTAAAATATAACATGAACATTACATAAGATCAAAACAAAATGAATCTTTAACCTCCCCAACCCTACAAAAAACACCACATTCAAAACTGAAGATATGTTAACACAGAGGAGTTTTGGAGGTGTCCCTCTTCTTTTGTCTTTCTCATTGTCTTTGTATTATTTTTTCCATAAATGGAGCATGATCTAGGCCTCACAATAGATTTACATGCGAACATACATAAACAAAATCGAAACAAAAGCAATCAATGTATAAAAACTTGGATAAAAATCAATTAAGAAAAACCCTAAAATCCCAAAATACCCCAAACAAAGTATAGACAAAAATATGAGCACATAAAAATAACAAAACAAACCGTAAAACAAATCCGACGCGTTCTGTGAATACTCCTAGATCAATGCTCCCACGGGGGAAAATGTTAGTTAACACAACAAGGCTAATTCATACAACCATTCGTATCAGTGAGGATGTTAACAACTCACCCTGTACATTACATGTATATGGCGTCACCAAACCCGACACGCCCTGATAACCAGTGGCGTAACTATACCATCTGGGGCCCGTGGCAAATTCTTTTGATGGGGCCCTATGAGTAAAAATCGTCACGTTGTACTTAGTTACATTTTAATAAACTGCGAGATTTTCAGCGTACTTAATTACACGTTGTATGTTGTATATGTCCCACTAATGGCCATAGGCCTCCTCTCTTAGGCGAGAGGGAATGGTCTGTAGTCCCCACGCTAGCCCAATGCGTAGCGGGGACTTCACATTCATCCATAGAACATAATATCTCAATGCATTCATCATCTATTCGCTAGCTTTTCGGTGAAGGAACAGCATCGTGAGGAAACCTGCATACATTTACAATGAAATAAAAATAACAATTTAATCTCAATAAGATATTTATTAAGAAAAATCATTTTTTCGAGCTTTCTGTTCCACAAAAGTATCTATAACATCATCAAAGTTTAAAGATCGGGCCATAGAATTTTCAATAGACAGAATGGCTAAGTTACATAACCTGTCTTGTCTCATAGAGTTTCTTAAATAGGTTTTTATCAGTTTTAGTTTTGGAGATGATCGTTCAGCACTAGCTGTAGTCACAGGAATTGTAAGAAATAACATTAATGCAGTACATACTTTAGGAAAGCTGCAGGACATAAAATGATTTTTTATTGTTAATAAATCGCAAGGTCTCTACTACACGAAGATTTTTCTATTTCGTCTCTGAAAGTAGATCGAAAACTGAGAATTTCTGTAGCAAATGATTAAGATATGTTCTTTTTATATATCTCAACAAATTGTAGAGCTTTTTTTAATAGACCAGTGTCATTTAAAACTTGTAAAGTGGAAGGCTACAAAACACTGAAATTTGAAACAATTTCATTCATTGGAAGGTAACGAGATTTCAGTTGGTTTATAATGATGTCTAATACTCGATAAAATATGTTCACTTTGAACAAATTTTCCGGATTTTGGAGACGCTCATCTTCGCAAAGCTCATCAAAATGGCGTTTTACCTTCCTCTGACGAGTTTTAGAAAATTCAGGAGTGATGGACAATTTTTCTGCTACACTATTTGCTTCCATTTTTAAGTTTTCAAATTCATGTCGATACCTTTCCAATTCTTCTAGACAAATTTTCAAACGTTTTAAGGCATTTGAAAGATCGGTGGCTTTAGACTGAAGTACTTTAGAGGCTGCATCGATAGTAAGTAGGATCTTGCAATGGAAAACCAATAACATAATAAAATTGTAGTTTTCGATCTTTTTTTTGAGTGTAACAGCCGCATTTCTTTAATCTGATTTGAAATTTAATTTAATTGAAGTTGAAGACTCATTTTCTTTATTAGACATAAAACTTGATAAAATATTCCATCTTTTGATACTATGCCCAAAAGAATTATAAATTTGTTAAACTGTTTCAAAAAAATTTTGCATATCAATAACCTCTCTCACTGCATCATTGAGTACTAGAATTAAATTATGAGCAGCACAGTGAACATATACGGCATTAGGCTCGACATCTTTTATGAGTTTTTGAACTCAACCATAAGTCCCTTTCATTGTGTTAGCACCATCATATTGTGACGTGTTCGGTCACGCAAAACACAATTAACAAAACAAAACAACGAATTTATTTAATTACTAAAGTTAATTTGACTACACTACGGTTATAAACAAGTCTACGCAATTTATTTCACTAAAAAGTCTATTTTCCCGCTCGCCTCTGTGCAAACACTCGCTATACCATAGACACTATGACTTCTATCGCCTGTTGTTCGCCTATCGATCGCTTCGCTTCCAAACATCAGCTGTTCACTGTCAACTAACTCGGTGTGTGCCGTTTCCGCCTTTTATAGTCTGTTCAGCCTTTTTTCTAGGGAATTCTACAGCCGCCTAGTAATCCAATTGTTTTCCCATTGATCGTTGCTGGTGTTTTCAAGATGTTGCAGGGAAAGCCGGACATATTTCTTATGTATTCAGGGAAGATGTTCGTTAATTATGCTGACACCAACTCAATTGGCAAGTACTCGTAACACTGCCCCCTTCTTAGAATTGATCGTCCCGATCAATGTCTTGACCTATGTAGGGCGCCAAGCGGTCCAAGTGTACAACTTTCATCTTGGCCTTTGGTCCTCTCTGAATACGGTAGACCACGTCATTCAGCCTTCTGACCACAGTGTAAGGTCCTTCCCAGGCTCGCTGTAGCTTCAGTGAGCGCCATTTTCGACGGTCAGAATTGTAAAGCCACACCTGGTCCCCTTCCCTGAATCCTGTGCTGTTGGCTCTCCGGTCGTACCTGGTGTTCATGCGGTCACTCCCTACTTGGATTTTGTTACGAACGGCTCTATGGATGGTATCGAGTCGTTCCTCTAGCTGCTGTGCGTAGTCGGTAGCCGAAGGTCGCCGATCTTCTGGGTGTCCAAACCGGATGTCCATTGGTAACTTCAGCTCTCTTCCAAATAAAATGCTGGCTGGTGTTCTGCCGGTGGTCTCATGAACCGCACTTCGATAGGCCAACAGGAACAAAGGTATGTGCTGGTCCCACTCTGTCTGGTTATCGTTGACAACCATTTTCAAATTGGTTTCCAGCATCGCGTTAAACCGTTCGACCATTCCGTCAGATTGTGGATGTAATGGAGTGGTCCTAGTTTTTTGTACTCCTAACAGCTCACAGACTTCCCGGAATACCGTGGATTCGAAGTTCCGTCCCTGGTCAGAGTGAATCTCCATCGGAACTCCATACCGACTGATACATTGGTTCACCAGCATTCCAGCGACCGTAGTAGCTTCTTGGTTTGGTATTGCGTACACTTCGGGCCATTTGCTAAAATAGTCCATCACTATCAAGATGTACTTATTGCCAGCAGCTGTTGTTGGGAATGGTCCTGATATGTCCAGAGCTATTCTCTCAAATGGGGCACCAACATTGTACTGTTTCATTCGCCCTCGGCTTCGAGTCTGAGGTCCCTTGGCTGACGCACACGTTGGACACTTCCTACACCAATTTTCGACGTCTCTTCTACACTTTAGCCAATAAAATCGCTCTCGCACCTTCTCCAACGTCTTTGTTACTCCGAAGTGTCCTCCACCAACACCTCCATGGACTTCTGTCAGCACCTCATTGACTCTGTTCTTCGGGAGAACTACTTGATGTCGAATTTTAGTTCCGTCAGGGCTTTCCCACACTCGTTTTAGTATCCCATTCTCGATGATGATCGAATCCCATAAGGCCCAATAGCTCTTCGTGATGGTACTCGTACTACTAACATCTGCCCAGGTAGGTCGTGCTGTTCCTGCCTTTTTCCACCGCAGTATCGGTTTAATGTCTTCGTCGTTGTCTTGGTCTTTCGCCAGGTCTTCGTTATGCCAGTGTTCTTCAGGTTCCACCATCGTCTGACAGATCCTTGCCAAGTTGACTGGTTCCTTCTTTTCGGCGGCCATGCAATGTTTGCAGTTCTTCGAGCGTGGTCTTCGCGAGAGGGCATCAGCGTTACCATGTTGTTTTCCAGCACGATGCTCAATGCTGAAGTCGTATACTTGTAGCCGCTGTAGCCATCGAGCCAGTTGTCCCTCTGGGTTTTTAAATTGCAGCAACCATTTCAGGGACGCATGGTCTGTCCTTAACAGGAATTTTCGTCCGTAGAGATACTTATGGAAATGTTCGAGAGTTTTGACGACTGCCAGCAATTCTCTACGGGTCACGCAATAGTTTCGCTCCGGCTTTGACAGTGCCTAACTGAAGTAGCCAATGACTTTTTCTTTTCCTTCCTGCATATGCGACAGTACACCACCAATTCCTACATTCCTGGCATCCGTATCGACAATGAAGTCTGTGTCGAACTGTGGGTACGTCAGTATTGGGGCTTGAGAAAGGGTAGACTTCAGTGTTTCAAAAGCTTGCTGACATCGTTCTGACCATTGGAAAGGAACACCATCCTCTGTTAACTTGTGGAGCGGTCGAGCTATATCTGCAAATCCCTTTACGAATCGTCGGTAATAGGAACACAGCCCCAAAAAGCTTCTCAGGTCGTGTTGGTTCTTCGGGACAGGCCAACTTCTCACAGCTTCAGTCTTGTCAGGATCAGTTCTTATTCCTTCTGAGGTGATAACGTGGCCAAGATATTTCACCTCCTTACAGAACAGATGGCATTTCTTGGGACTGAGTTTCAACTTGGCTGCTGAAAGCTTCTTGATCACTTCTTCGACATTCTGGAGGTGGTCTTCGAATGTCTTTCCCAGTACTATCACGTCGTCTAGGTACACCAGACAAACCTTCCAATTGAGCCCTTGTAGCACATTTTCCATAAGTCGCTCGAAGGTGGCGGGAGCGTTACATAGTCCAAATAGCATAACGTTAAAGTGCCACAGCCCATAACCAGTCGTGAATGCGGTCTTCTGCTTGTCTTGTAGATCCAGTTCCACTTGCCAGTATCCACTCTTCAAATCTAACGTTGAAAACCATTTGGCACCAATCAAGCTGTCAAGGGTGTCGTCGATTCTGGGTAAGGGATAGCTGTCCTTTAAGGTTACGTCGTTGAGCTTCCTGTAATCATCACAGAACCTGGTCGATCCATCCTTCTTCCTAACCAACACTATCGGAGAAGCCCAAGCACTTTGTGATGGTTCGATTACCCCCTGTTCTTCTATGTTCTTCACCAGGTTGTTGACTTCTTCTTACTTAGCCCATGGAACTCTTCTAGATGGTTGTTTAATAGGAGAGCTGATCCCGTGTCTATACGGTGGTATGTTAGATACTTGTTGAGCAGTTCTTCGAACTTTCTAATTTGTTCCTTGTTAAGGTTTGTGGCCGAACGCTGCACTAAGTCTCGAAGAACGGTTGGAAGCGGTTCGCTCTCTGCCATTGAGGATTCAGCTTCGACTTCGCATTGGAGGATGGACACCACGGGTTCAAGGACTCCTACTTCCATTCCATTACACACTTTCTGTTCGAAGTCCTTCAAATTGACCACTCTGACAGATGCGTTCGGCGTCCCAGTTCGAATTAGTGTTCGTCCTATCAGTATGGCTTTCTGTATCAAATCCGGGTTTTTGGCTTCTACTATCCCCACCAAACCATCCGCACCTTAGCCGTCGATGTTTATTTTGAGAACTACCTCGGATCTAGCAGGTAGTGACCGGTCTTTTGCTACGATGACCTTTCGAAGACCGCACTCTTTGTTGGGGTTTGTCATCACCAACTCTTCCTTGCCGATGCGTAAAATTCCGGAGCCCAAATCTAGATTAATCTTGTTTTGTTCCAGAAGGTCTAGTCCAATGATGACGTCGTCGGCGACAACGGCTATTAGTACCTTGTGTCGAAGGCATACTTCTCCCAGTCTCAACTCGATGTCGCATTCTCCTCTAATCGGCGCTGTTTCTCCGGTAACCGTGGTCAAACGTAGCTTCCTCTGCAGAGGACGGATTCTCCACTCGTTAACGATGTTCGGCCGGATTATGGTCTTTGAAGCTCCCGTATCGACCACCATTCTAACCTTCTTGTTGTTGATGTGACCTTCGACGAATAAGGACTTGCTTCCGTTTAGTTGGGAAACGACGATTTTTGCTGGGGCTTGGTGGGGAGAAGCCAACTTGCGCCCCTCAAAGTTGGATGATCTTAGTTTCCCGACTGCTGTCGGTCCGCACGGCGTTCTTCGGCCGGGCAGTCTCGCTGTAAATGTCCGTGCCTTCCATATTCCCAGCACCTTGGTCTTCCTTTGTTTTGGCCACAGTCTCAGGAAAAGTGACCGACCTTCCCGCATTCCCAACATTTGGCCGATTCTCTCTTGTCGTTGATGGTAGTCCTCTTGACAGTTTCGACGCATTCTTTGATCAGTCTTGTGACTTCATTCTTGTATTCGTCGTGTTCAACAGCTGTTTGGCGTACACGCACGTGGCCTTTGGAAGCTTGTTTTGCAGCTTCGAATTCTAAGGCGTGCGCCAGTGCGTCACTCGCAGTCTTATGGCGGGCCAAACGGAGAACTTGCTGTAAGTCGGTGTCCCTCACGCCATCGACGAATGTTTGGACTGCTAGCTGGTCTGCGAAGTCCTGCGGAGCGGTAAGGTAGGCCAATCTAACTAGACGTTCCATATCGGCTTCGAATTCTTGTAGATTTTCTGACGTCCTCTGGTTGCGACACTTTAGTTGGGTATGGTACGCTTGTTGCAAATGTTTGTCGCCATATCTCATTTCAAGTCGCTCTAGCAGCGCAGAGAAGTCCCGTTGTTGGCGCTCTGGAATACCTTGAAGGACGTCCAATGCTTCTCCTCGCAGAGCTATGCTTTCTCAAAATCGTTCCAGTTGTTTGCTTCTGCCGCTGCCTCGAACTGTCGTTTGTATACAGACCAGCAAACTTTTCCGTTGAAAGTCGGTGGTTTAATTCTAATCGTCTTCGCAGTGTCTTCGGACTTTACTTTACTTGCCGGTTTTGTGTTCTCGAACTTCTGTCTCATCTTCTCTACTTCCTTTTGTACTTCTTCTTTCAACTCATCTCTTAGCTTTTCTCGTCGTATATCCAATTCTTGTCGTACTTCCTGTAACTCTTCTTTTAATCCTTCTTGCTCAATTTTTATTGTCCTTTTATCTTCGACCAATTTCTCTTGAACTGCCTTAATTTCTTCTTTGCTTGCTTTAATTTCTTCCTTCATTTCTTCTTGTGCTAATTTCATTTCGTCCTGTCCAGCTTCCATTTTATTCTTCAATTCTTCCTGGCCTGCCTTCACTTCTTCCTTCAATTCTTCCTGGCCTGTCTTCACTTCTTCCTTCATTTCTTCCTGGCCTGCCTTCATTGCCTTCAGCATTTCCATTAAAGCCTTTGTTTGTTCTTCCATTATTGCTGATTGTTTTCTTGTTACTGACATAAGGCTTCAAAATTCTTCTTCTCTTCGGACCTCTTCTAAATTTTGCATATCAATAACCTCTCTCACTGCATCATTGAGTACTAGAATTAAATTATGAGCAGCACAGTGAACATATACGGCATTAGGCTCGACATCTTTTATGAGTTTTTGAACTCAACCATAAGTCCCTTTCATTGTGTTAGCACCATCATATTGTGACGTGTTCGGTCACGCAAAACACAATTAACAAAACAAAACAACGAATTTATTTAATTACTAAAGTTAATTTGACTACACTACGGTTATAAACAAGTCTACGCAATTTATTTCACTAAAAAGTCTATTTTCCCGCTCGCCTCTGGTGCAAACACTCGCTTTACCATAGACACTATGACTTCTATCGCCTGTTGTTCGCCTATCGATCGCTTCGCTTCCAAACATCAGCTGTTCACTGTCAACTAACTCAGTGTGTGCCGTTTCCGCCTTTTATAGTCTGTTCAGCCTTTTTTCTAGGGACCTACAGCCGTCTAGTAATCCAATTGTTTTCCCATTGATCGTTGCTGGTGTTTTCTAGATGTTGCAGGGAAAGCCGGGACTATTCCTTGTGTATTAAGGGAAGATGTTCGTTAATTATGCTCACACCAACTTAATTGGCAAGTACTCGTAACAATATCCTTGTCCTCGACACTTATTTAGAGGAATATTTTTGTCATTTATGGATTTAATAATTTTTTTGGACATTGCTAAGACAGTTTGATCCTTAACTTCATGAAATCCTAAAAATATGCCTTTGGGATACCATTACTATCTTTTTCGAATATACAATAACGGTAAAGTTCACACATTTGATAAATTTTTGAAATATCTTGAGTTGTATCGAATATGATAGAGTACTAAGAACAGCCTACAGCTTTGCTACAAGAAGGCCTCGATCCCAGCAAATATGAATTTGAGGACAAATTAGAAAAGAAACTAAAGGAAAATCTTCAAGAAGAATTGAAGGAATATTCAAAAGTTCTGGAAGAAAAATTAAATGATAATTCAAGGAATCTTGAACAATTAAAGGAAAATTCAAAAGTCCTAGAAGAAAAATTAAAAACATTCGAAGAAAATTTGGAAGAAAAACTGGAAAAATTCGAAGAAGAAACAAGAGAAGAAATAAACAAAAAGCTGGAGACTTTCGACGAAAGATTGGCCCAGTTGAAAGAAAAGGTTCTGAATTCGGAAAAATGAGAGACCAGTCACCAACTTACGGAAAAGAGGCATAGCGTGGTTGACGGAAAAGAACTCCCCGACGTGAAAGAAGAACAGGTCATCTTTTCCAAAGTGCATATGAAGCTTCCTACGTTTGATGGAAAAACATCATGGACCACGTTTCTGACGCAATTCTAGGTGGCTGCAAAAGCCTACAAATGGACGTTAGAAAAGAGAGCTTCTTCGCTTGCCCTTGCTCTGCGTGATGGTGCTGGTGAAATTTTGAACACGTTGCTACCGGAAGAATTACTAGACTACCATCGGCCAGTAAAAAGATTAGAGACGCGATACGGCCAAGCACATCTGACGGCTGTGTACCATGTGCAGTTAAAGAACCGACGTCAGAAGACAAGTGAAAGTCTTCAGGAATACGAGGCGGACATCGCACGGTTAGTCCGGCTCGCCTATCCGGGTACGGCCGATGATACCCTGGAGAGATTGGCCGTCGACGCGTTTATTGACGGACTAAAGGACGACGAAATACAACAGCGACTCCGACTGGACCAGTCGAGGACTTTGGTAGACACATTGGCCCGTGCACTGAAATACGACGTCGTCAAACAGGCGTCGCAACGACAATGTCGAGTCCGGGAATTAAAAGAAGAGTCAGCCGATCGGGACGATAGACTGGACAGACGGGAAGAGATGATCTGCCGAGTAATGACTAAAATAGAGAGGAAGCCCAGACAAGTCAGGTGCTGGAACTGTGGGAAGTTAGGCCACGTGGGAAGCAGCTGCAAGAGTCAGAGATCTGCTTCTTAAGAAGATAAGCCCCGCGTACTGGAACTAGTCAGGTTAAGCGTCGCCGGCGGGGCATACGTCGATCCCGGAGCAAGAAGCCCTAGGTCTAGTCGCACTTACTAAAAACACGAAAGATAGAGCTGATAGCTTTTCCTTATGGGACGTATAAATGGGAAACGGTGTTCGTTTCTATTGGATACGGGAGCAAGCAGAACGATTATACGACCCAACGTGATGACTACAAACAAGCTTCAACCGACCCAATTGCTACGTACGGCCACCGGGGAAATGGTAAATGTTCATGATGAAAGCTACGTCAAGATCTGCATAGGTAAGACTTCTTTACACTGCGCGCTTGTAGCCGAAATTGAAGACAACGTCGTTCTGGGCTTGGACGTGCTTAGGAAATATAACCTTTGCTTGGGTCTCCAAAGAAAAGTCGTGACCTTAAACGGAGAAGAATTTAAGCTCACTACTCAGGACACCGTACCATCCCATGTGAGAAAGTTAGAAACAAGAACAGAAGACACGCAACGCCTACCAAAAGCCTTGTCGAAATTGTGCCAGGAAACAGGTGACAAATGTAATCCTAACCAACGACGTCAAATAAAAGGATTACTAAAAGAATACCAAGACGTCTTTGAAGTAGAAGGTGGCAAGAAGGGACGAACCAACGTCGTCCTGCACAAAATAAATACTGGCAAGGCACAACCCATCCGTCAGCGACCCAGGAAACTACCACTGGCCAAGAGAGAAGAGGCTGAAAACATCATAAGTGAAACGCAAAGGGACGGGGTAATAGAACCATCTACTAGCCCCTGGACATCGTCGATAGTTCTGGTCAAGAAAAAGGATGGCTCGACACGCTTCTGTGTGGATTACCGCCAATTGAATAATGTGACGAAAAAAGACAGCTACCCCTTACCACGAATCGATGACACCCTAGATACACTGTCAGGGTCGACGATATTTTTCACCTTAGACCTCAAGAGCGGATACTGGCAAGTGGCTTTGGATCTGGATGCCAAAGAGAAGACAGCGTTTTCCATATGAACGGGGCTGTGGCAGTTCAAGATGATGCCGTTCGGGTTGTGTAACGCACCAGCCACCTTGGAGCGACTGATGGAAACAGTCTTGGTTGACTTAATTGGGAAGACTTGCCTGGTATACATAGACGACATCATTATGGTCGGAAAGGACTTCAACGACCATCTGAAAAATTTGGAGGAAGTTCTCCGAAGACTCCGTGATGTCCACCTGAAACTAAGCCCCAAGAAATGTCAGCTATTCCAAGAGACCGTCAACTACCTGGGGCATGTAGTATCCGGAGACGGCGTTTCAGTCGACCCACAGCAAATCAGGGCCGTGCAAGAGTGGCCTGTACCTGCTGACGTCCATCAAGTCAGAAGCTTCCTTGGACACTGCACCTACTATAGACGTTTTGTTCCCGGATTTGCTAAAATTGCTAAGCCTCTGACACGACTCACAGAAGAGAGTAGACCATTTTGTTGGGAGCAAGACTGCCAAGCTGCCTTTGAAGAACTAAAGAAAGCCCTCTCGTCTACACCTGCGTTGAGCTATCCCCTACCAACCGGAAAGTTTATCCTGGACACCGACGCTAGCAATATTGGAATTGGTGCGGTCCTGTCACAAATATAGAATGGCGAAGAAAAAGTGATCGGCTACTTCAGCAGAACTCTATCCAAACCAGAACGGAATTACTGCGTAACCAGGCGCGAATTGTTAGCCGTAGTAAAAAGTGTGGAGCATTTCTACAAATACCTCTACGGAAGAAAGTGTTTGCTACGAACCGACCATGCCGCGTTGAAATGGCTGCTGAATTTTTATAACCCCGGGGGCCAAGTAGCCAGATGGATACAGAAGCTGCAAGAGTACGACTTTGACATAGAACACCGAGCGGGAAGTAGCCATAAAAACGCCGACGCCTTATCCAGAAGACCTTGCCTGGATAATTGTAAACACTGTCAACGCGTCGAGGAACATGAAGAGGTTAGAAGGATAACTATCCGGGACGAGCAGTGGTAGCCCGACAACATTAAGTCAGAACAACAATCCGACGTGCTCCTAAAAATGTTCCTGGATTGGAAGAAAGAAGGCAGAAGACCAACCTGGCAGGAAGTGGCTGCCAAGTCAACAGAAGTAAAATCCATTAAAGAAGAAGATGGTCTCCTAAAGCGCGTGGTTGAGAATCAAGATGGCACAGATAAAGAGAAGTTTGATAAAGGAAGTCCTGCAGTGCCTCCATGACGAACCTAGGGGAGGACATTTTAGCGTAAAGAAGATCCTGGGTAAAGTACAAAAACGATTTTACTGGGTCAACTGCAAGAAGGACGTAGAAGATTGGTTCAGAAAGTGTACGACGTGCGCCGTCAGTAAGGGACCTCAGAAGCGACAGCGTGCTCCGGTGCGGCAGTATAACGTCGGCAGCCCATTCGAGAGAATTGCCATAGATGTTGCCGGACCCTTCCCAGAATTTGAAAATGGAAATAAGTACATCGTAGTGGCAATGGACTACTTCACGAAATGGGTTGAAGCGTACGCTCTTCTAAGCCAGACGGCAACAACAGTGGCGGAAACTCTTGTGATAGAGTTAATTAGCCGATTCGGAGTACCACTGGAGCTGCATTCCGACCAAGGACGGAATTTCGAGTCAGCCATATTCCAGGACATCTGTAAAATACTGGGCATTCATAAAGCTCGCACTACAGCCCTACATCCCCAATCAGACGGCATGGTAAAACGAATGAACAGGACCATTAATAAGTACCTGTCAAAAATGGTCTCCAAACATCAACGAGACTAGTGCGTTATGTGCCATTGTTCCTTTTAGCATACCGATCTTCCGTACATGAAACTACTGGACAAACACCAGCAATGGTACTGTTCGGTCGAGAGCTACAACTGGCCTGCGATTTAAAGTTCGGATGCAAACCTGGCGAAGACGTGGCTGGAGAAGATTACGTCAATGAACTCCGAAAACGACTAGACGGCATCCATGACGATATACGTTCCCATATGCTCCCAGTTAAATATTTTCTGGAACTAGACATTATAATATCTAACTTTCACAATCAACTTTACTTTGCAACCATTTTCATATTCAATAAAAGAACAAATACGAAAAATCAAAGATAGAAATCACCAATTGTCAAAATAATGACACAAAGAATACGCAGTCAGTAGAGCCCTCATAAAAAAATATCAAACCCGGAATTCCCCTAACATAGTGTTGCTAGCTCGCCCTAGCAGCAGCGCCACGAAAAAAGTGAAAACAAAATGGGGAATTCCCCGATCGTCAATGCTCACCCGCGCTGCCAACATACCGCGACAAAATATGTAGAAACCATCAGCCTTATTCATAGTCAACGGTTTAGTACGATGTAAGTAGTCTACTAAGTAGTAGCTACTAAGACGCTACTATCTGCAGCGTATTCATAGACGTCAGTTAGTACGCTACTAGCTAGTAGAATGGTTTGCGTCGAAACGATTTGACAACGGCGCGAAATTGTGACAAATGACCTACTGAATGTATAAATATCGGTATTTTTGACGTTTAACGGCTTAACCTTACTTTTAAGTTAACTTATTATTCAATACAGTGCAAGGAAGAATTGTTTATGTGTTTTTTCTTTTACTTATTTTTGTAGTAGTGTAGCTGTTATTTACGTTCAACATTCCGATAACAATTAATATCGAAAAAATTATCAATTTAAGAAGTTACATTACAAGAAATGCTCAGAATTGGCTATACATATTTAACACATATATACCTAATGAATAACTACCCCACAATGTACAAACTGCAACATCAACCCCATCCAAATAATGGGATATATCATCAACTGCCCAGGACTAAATACCCAAAGAAGAATACATAACAATCTTTCCTAATCGATAAAGGACAATTTAAACAACCCAGAGTTGTATAAAAATACAATAAAGTTCTCGAAAGAAGAAATCAACTTCTAATATTAACAACCTTTATTTTGTCCGGTCTACAAACAGGATTTATTTCTCTCAGTGGGATGTGTTTACTGACAAATAAATAAATAAATTAACTTACTTATATTTTTAACCTGAATAAATGACTAATAAATTCATCAATTTTTCATTTACGAATAATTATTACCACTATCTTAAGAATAAAATTTTACTTGTTCACGCAATTTACTTTAAAATATACAAACAAGATGTTAATTCAATAAAGTTTGTAATTATTTCAGAAAAAAACGATTGAAATAATTTTTAAAAGATAACTGCCCATTGAAATAAATTAACAAGACATATACCAGTTTGATTTTTAATTTTTCAATTCAATTTTATAAATTCTTTCCATTTTCCATCTTATTCTTATGGTATTCTTTTTAATTTTGTATTTTGTACCGATAACTCGCTTCTTAAAAGCCGTAGATTAATTTAAAATCTACCACTCGAGGTTATGTTTATCGTATTTGTACCGCTTAAGCATAGACTACCTCGCTACTAAATTTTTTAGTAGCTACTAAGCTTAGTAGTCTACCAAATGTCACTATGAATACGATTTTCTTAGAACGCTCTTAGTAGCTTGCTAGTAGTCACTAACTCACTACTAACTGACTATGAATAAGGCTGCATATATTTAATACTCCTATATTGCTAGCGCCCGTAAGTGGAAATATCACGAATTAAGTGAGACAGAAAATGGCTGTTTCTATCTCTATCAAGAAACTCGACTCGTTGTGCGCAAGCGTCACGAGTCTTGCCTCGTATGGTGGGGAAAGCCACTTGCAAATCAACGTAATGCACATATATGTATGTATGTATGTATAAGCTGTCATATACAAACTAATGATAAACTGACGCACGCTTATGCTCATGCTGTAGTCTCGGGCATGCGTATAAGGTTCGTCGTTCAGCGAGAAGGATACACGGATATATGTCTGCACCGTATGAACTTCGCCCGGCTTCAGACCCTACTAGCAATATAGGAGTATTAAATATATGGTAGAAACCAATGCATGCGTTCTAAAATGAATAGACATGTGCAATTACCGGTATTTTGGTCATAAGTACGTAAAATTACTCGTCACGGGTAACGTGTACATCTATAAATATGAATCAACATTTTTTTGTTTGGGTTGGTTGAAATGCTTAACGATTAACTTAAAATTGTATTATGGTCTTTAGTTGTCTCACTAAGGGATTTTAAGCAGAACTTATAAAAATATACTTTTCAAATGAAATAAAATACTCTGGTAGAATGTAAAAAAATATTTTTGAGCTCGCGGCTTCTTGGGCCGGGGCCCTCTTGGACCGGGGGCCCGTGGCATTTGGCCAGCCCTGCCACCCTATTGTTACGCCACTGCGGTAACGGTATAACTACCGGGAAACCCCAACACTCTCATGTCCCAAACGATAACGTACAAATACAAAAAAACTAAACTGAACAATAAATAATTTTCATCTTAATTACAAAATGATTAAACTGTATTCGGAATTGAAAAAAAACAAAGCAAAGAAAGATTGATTAGGATTACACAATACTGCAATTATTGCACATTACAATTTTACACAAAAACCATTAATATGAAAATAAGAAAATCAAAATTATTATAATAGTAAAAATCAGTACAACCTGTGGTTTCTCGTGGAATTGTCTGCACTTGCTTTCTTTTTATTTTCTCTTTCTTTTCTGCACAATATCAACCACTATCACTGATGGCTAATCACCCATTAATTGCTCTTGCTAAAATCCCAAAATTCCGCACCAGTAACGCCGTTCCCCCCCCCCCTTCCTCACACTCAAGATGGATTTCCTTAATTTTTCGCCCACGGCGTGAAACCGTACCAGTATTTTTTTTCGAAAGAGGGAACCAGGGGTCCCGGTTACTACAAACTAGTATTTATACTTATAGTAGCGATGGGTAGGGGTTAAACATTAAGATCACTTAAAATTAATATTTAAAAGTGGGGAAATATTCACCTCCATTTGATCGTTTAATATGTTACCTTTTTTTATTGTATCTATTAATTTCAAGGGTCTCAAGCAAATTTAATGGGCAATGGATGATAGCGCGCTGCGGTCAGAAATAAATTCAGGTACCTAGTCAAATATTACAGGTCCATTGCGCGCTAGGTAATTTTATTTAATTTATATAACAGTTTTTAAAGAAAAGTATCTGAAGATCTTAAAAATATGTTTATATACAATTTGTTACAAAAACTCCAATACATGATGAATAAGAGAATGACAAGACCACGACAACACGAACGAAGTGAGTGTTGTCTTTAAATACCGTAACCTTTTGATTCTACAGAATGAAATAAAATAATTCTTTAGTTACCTACTAATTATAAGTCAAGGTGAATATAAAAAGCCGAACTAAATACATTTATTTCAAATCTTTGT
This sequence comes from Agrilus mali, assembly GCA_029378335.1. Taxonomy (NCBI): domain Eukaryota; kingdom Metazoa; phylum Arthropoda; class Insecta; order Coleoptera; family Buprestidae; genus Agrilus; species Agrilus mali. The sequence goes on along the minus strand of CM055655.1, from coordinate 19,696,787 downwards.
TGGTTTATAATATTTATTAATAAAAAAGGCCCAGGGGGCAATAATTTAATGATCGCACGCAACTGTCCCATCACTTTTAGGGTCAGTTTTGTCAAAGCAGGGAGTAAACTGACCGCAGCGCGCAATTGACTTACACCCAATTTAATTTATATATAAATTCCCTAATTTTTCTGACAAATAGGTATTTAGTAGTATTTTTTTTATATACTGTCATAAAGAAGAGCAAATTTTATATATTTTTTTAATAAAAAGCAGGTTATGCAAATTTTGCCGCCTCTATCGACCTCTAAAATTCGAAAATCTACTTCACAATCATATTACTATTTTTTTATTAATGAAATTGTAACTTTATGATTTGTGAACTATTGTAACGAATAAGCGAAGTTTTTATGGTGTTTTTAAAGATTTAATAAATGAAATGAACAAATAAAAACAAATAAAACTTAAAAACTAATCTTACACAAGCCAGATAGCAAAAGATATGAAGTGTAGTGTCGTTAAATTAACATACACCGCCTTCTGTTAGGAACGTATGGAACTTACAAATAATTCCATAATCAAGAGAAAACCTATCCTAGCTTCTTGTTTTAAATTGAACCAAATTACATTATTATATTAAGATTACAACTTTAGCAAAGAACCATGCCTTCCCTGATATACCATTCCTCCCTGTAGCTTTCTTATTTACTCTTATTTATTCTTGATTTTACTTCCCCTAGTTCTTTCGTGTGTAATTCTTCTTCTTGTTCGTTTATAAATAATTAATCTCCCTTCTCAATTTTCTATCTACCCTTTAAACCCTTTTTAAAGCGAATAAATCATTCTTCATAATTTACGTTTTTACTTATCTTTTTTTTTTTTTTCTAACTATTCACAATTTTCCAAAACTTCCCAGTTCCTTTTTCCGCCCAAACTTCCACAATTAGCTTATGCGCGTATTCATCTTTACTTTTACTCATTTGCAACAATACTATTCCCTTCTGTTTATTTTAAAATATACTCCACTACATTAATTTCTTTTCCATTTTTCCAAAGCCTCTCTATATTCTTTCTTTTTTTATAACATCTTTTAAATTAAAAAAAAAAAAAACGTAGTAAAAACACTTGAGTAGGTTTCACGAAGAATTAATTTATTTTAAATATACAAAACTCTGACAATATTGTTTCGGCTTTTATGCAATTATCGAAAAGATTATAAATACATAAAACTAAGAGTACAATATTTATATACGGTTTGTTGCGATAAAATTCAATAAGGGTGAAATATTATATTCTAATTGAGAGAGTTTGTTGAAGGCCTCTACCACAAAAAAAAAGACAAATGGCTAACAGAAACAGAAGCAATTCAGTAGGAAGTTCGATAACAGAATGGATTAACAATAATGATAAAGGGGGCGAAAGCAAAAAAGGAAAGCAGCGACAACGGAAATAGAAGAAAAAGGACTAAAAAAGAAAAATCTACAACCGATGAACAGTCATAGGAGTAAAATGGATGACATTATGATCTTTTTAGAGATGAGAGAAGAAAATTTCTTAAGATGGAAAGAAAATATAGAAAAGCAGGAAAAAATGGAAATAGAAGAAGAAAAAGTTGGAGAAATTTAAACCAAAAGATCAAAGAGATACAAGAAGATAATAATTTTGTTAAACAGAGAATAAAAGATTTGGAACTGAAAACTAAGGAGGAATTAGAAGAAATAAACAAAGAAATGGAGATCCTACAAGAAGAAGTCCATGGAAAAATGGGAGTAAATGAAGATCAGGGATTGAAGGAATTAAGGAAGTAGAGAAAGAAATAGAAAGAATAAATAGGGAAGAAAGGAAAACAAACATTATCATAAACAAGTTAGAATTGGGTGAAGGAGAATGGAAAAAGGAATTAGAAGAATATATAAGGGAGAAATTAGGAGTGGAAGTTTCAATATTAAAAGTATGGAAAATAAAAACAGCGATGTTTGGGGCAAAAATATCAAATTTTGAAGAAAAGCTAAATATAATAAGAAACAGCAAAAAACTAAAGGGTACTAAAGTATAAATTTATAAATTGGGACCTTACAAAAGAAGAAAAAAGAATTAGGGAAAAAATAGAAGAAAGAAAAAGGGAAGAAAGAAGAAAGAAACTTGAAATAAAAATTAAAGCGGGATATAAGAAATTGATATGGAAGAGACTTTACCTCCTCTTGTGGCAACTCTTCTTCTTCAACTGTGACAGTAGTTTCAGGTTTTTTGTCGTCTTCCTGAACAGTGACAATTTCGGTATGGGTATGGAATAAAAAAGCCGAAAAATTGGTAGAAGGGGATGAAAAGAAGAAAGACAAGGGGTTTTGACAAGCGGAAAGAAGAACTGGAAGATAAAAAAAAGATCACAAATTAAAAATGGAACGAAGAAGATGACAACTATTGCTTGGAATGAGGCGGCATTGAAGAACAAAGAAAGCTGGTTTTGGAAAGAGTTAAAAAATTAGGTATAAAATGGTATTATTAAGTGAGACGTGGGTGGAAGATAAAGATATGGAATACCTAGAGAACAAGTTAGACTGCGAATACAATTGGAATATTTATAGTGCGGTAAGAATAAAAAAAAGGGAAAGGCAAGGGGGAGAATGTTAGTGGGAATAAAAAAAGAACTAAAGGTAGAAGTTAATGAAATAGAAAAAGGAGTGGTAATAGTAGATGACAGAAAACAGATTTGTATATTTAAATGAAGAGAAAAATAAGAAATTAGAAAAGATAGAAGAGCAGATTGAAAATTATAAGGACTATAATGTGTTAATAATTAATAGGAGATTTTAATGTAAGAATAGGTAGAGAAAAAGGAGCGATCGTTTAAGAAATAGAAATGGAAAGAGACGAATACATCGATGGGGAAGAGAAAAAGTTTATAAAATGGTGTGTAGGAAACGGGTTATGTATACTTAATGGTTTATGTGAAGGGGACAGGGCGGGAGAACATACATTTATAGGGAAGGGTAAATCGGTTAATGATTATGCGTTGGTAAATGGAACGGCATGAGGAGAAATTAATAACTTTACAATAAGAGAAGTAATAGGGTCGGACCAGTTACCTCTGGTTGTTGAGTGGGAAGAAAAAGAAAAAAAGCAAGAGAGGAATATAAGGTAAGAACAAAGAATATGGTGGAAGGAGGAAGAAGTTGGAAGGATATGAAAAAGATGATGAATGAATGTTTAGTTAAAAAAACGATTAAAATAAAGAAAAATAATGAGAAATGGAGGAATGAAGAATGTTGGAAAAAAAAGGAAGAGTACAAGGTGGCTCTGGGGAAATGGAGAAGGAATGAATGTAATGAAGAGTTTTTCAAAAAAAAAAAGATATGATTATAGGGAACAGATAAAGAGAAGTCAGGGAGAATACAGTAACGAAATAGTAAAAGAACTGCAGATGGTTAAGAGAACGGATGAATTCTGAAAAATAGTCAATACAAATAGAAAAAAAAAGGAGGAAGGTGATTGAAAACATTTGTGACGCTGAATGGTATGAACACTTTAAAAAAATGTTAGGAGGGAAGAATGAAAGGATAGTAATACATCTTGAAAAAAATAGGTAAAAGAAAGGGGGAAAGAACAAGAGTGGAAATAGAAGAGATAAGAACAGGCATAAAATCATTGGCAAAGAAAAAAGCAACAGGGAGGGACGGAATCCCGGGGGAAGCGTGCATGAATTAGTAACAAATATATGGTATAAAAATGAGATACCAAGGGAGTGGAAATGTGGAGCAATAGTGCCAATTTTTAAAAGGAGAAACAGGGAAAACGCAGCAAATTACAGAGGAATTACACTAATGCACACGGGATACAAAATATACACGGAAATAATAAAGAATATGTAAAAAGAACAAATGAATAAAAATAAGGTATTAAACGAGGCACAATTTGGATTCAGGGAAGGAAGGGGAACAATTGATGCAGTATACATGTTAAAAAATGCAATATAGTCACATATTGACAAAAAACAAAAGGTATACATGATGGTAGTAGATCTGAAGATGGCCTATGATTCGGTAGACAGAAAGGAAATAGAGAGAATGTTAAAGAAAAGTAAGATAGAGGAGGGTTTGATAGGTAAAATAATGGAATTATATAGGGAAACGATAGTTGTAAGGGTGGGCAATAGGGAGATCATGGAGCTTTGTATGGGAAAAGGGGTTAGACAGGGATGCAAGATAAGTACACAGATATTTAACATATATATATATCAGAGATTTAGAGGAAACAATAAGTAAAGTAAATGAGGGGAGAATACTGATAGGAAGGAAAAAGATATGGACAATATCTTACGCGGATGATATAGCGTTAATTGCGACAAGTTGGGGTGCAATGAGGGAGATGACAAAAAAATTGGAAAAATACTTGGAGAAGAAATGCTTGCAGTTGAATGGTGAAAAAACCAAAATAATAGTTTTTTGAGATGGAAAGTGAAGGTGATAGAAAGAGTTAAAATGATGCAACTACTTGGGGTACATGCTGACAGAAAACAACAAAGACGATGTGCACATAAGTAATCAAGAGTAATATATAATAATATTAATAGTAAATATAATATTAATAGTATTATTATATATTATTCTTTGATAATGACCTTTTGGTTGAAACAGTTGTTAGAGATTTTTCTTAAATATACGTTGAAACAAAATTGTCTATGCTTTTTTTTAGTAACGTCGTTTTGTAGAGGGTAAATGTGGCTGCAATGACCTGTAAAAAGCACATGCATTTGCTGGTCGTCAATTTTGTAAGAAACTTGGTTAAAATTGAAAATTATTTTTACTATTGTTTATTGGTTGTTAAGGTTTTGCAAAATGGTTTTTTTTTATTTTCGTAGCTTATGTAGCGAAAACGGCGACAAATACGAAAAAATGCGTAGAGGCCTTTTTTCTTGTTGAAAATTAAATTCTCTGCAAAAAAGTCCAGGAGACCATCTGTCTATCTAGAACAGATTAGAATGTACAGCAGCCTTAACGGGCCTTTAAAAATGAACCGTTTCCGATAGAATGTGCCGTCGAGCGGTTTACATGAGAAACAAAATTTACCTACTTATCTGTTGAAAATTTTTTAAAAATTGTACTGTTTAACATTTAAAGTGTTTAAAACCTTCACTTTTTCGAGTTTTTTCCTAAACTTAATTAAAAAGCCGCTCGATGGCAAATTCTACCGGAACACCCAAAGGGGTCCATTTTTAAGGGCACGTTGGGGTCTCTGTACATTCTTATATGTTCTAGATGGACACGTAGTCTTCTGGACTTTCTTGTAGAGAATTTAATTTCTACAAAAAAGGTCACTGAACATTTTTTCGTATTTATTGCCATTTTCGCTACGTAAGCGATGAAAGATCCAAAAATGGCTTTTACAAACGATAAACAATAGTAAAAACAATTTCCTAGTGAAGAAACTTTGCATAAATACTCTCCTTATCCACTTTAACAAGAATTCGTCATCATTTTTTTCTATCTCCGTTAGATTTCATGCATGATAGAGATAGGGCTTAAAATGTACTAAAATATACATTTGTTAACCGACCGAGCTTGATCAAAAATAAAATTGCCCCCTTTTCCATGATATCGTCTATACCGTGGTGTTAGTGTTATACAATTACAATTACAACGTCAAAGCTTAGGGGAATTATATCTTATTTTTTTCTTAGAAAACGATAAACCTGAAAGGACGAAGAGAGAAGCAGCTTTAGGTAGAGTTCAGAAAAGGATATATTATTGAAGAAATTTAAAATAGAAATAAAAAATTAATTCGTACTACCAGGAAAGGTTAAGTGTACAAAAATTAAAGAGGAGCACAATGATATTCTTAGCCGCAGATCATGGACCGATATTAAATTTTTTTTAAAAGGGTTACCTATAACTAGAAATAAGACAAATAAAAAGTATAGTGAAAGCTGTATCGCATATTTATTACCTACTACTATCCCAGCCTGGATACACTGTGAAGGTAGGCGGCCAATCACTTAACAAAAAAACATATCCTTCTTAAATAAATTACATTTTTACACACTAAAAGTATTATAAAAATATGTCGTTTAAAAATAGCAAACACGCTCTTGGCGCACCACGTAAAAGGTAAAAATTAATGTCGCTTAATAATGACTGTCAATAAAACGTGGAGGGCTTTTTACTAAGGTACTTTGAGATGAGTGAGCACTTTTAATTAATTTCGATGAAGCCCCACGCTTGTGACACTCTAAATTCATTTTTGGATAAATGTATTTGATGTGGCATGCTTAACACAGACACAGCAAATACATTTCTTGTGCCACTCTAAACACACTTTTTACCACATACTTGCTTAAAGCTTGCAAAGTTATATCCGAAAATACGGTGAGTAAACGAGCGCCACCTAGCGCTTAAATTCGTACTTTTTAGTATCATACGCACAGTGGTCGGCAGCAAATGTGCCACAATTTGGTGTGTAGGTGGGGGTGCCACAATCATACGTGGACATGTATGAATGTACGTATGTATGAATGTACGTTTGTATGTATGTACGTATGTACGCGTGTGTGTGTGTGTGTGTGTGTGTGTGTGTGTGTGTGTGTGTGTGTGTGTGTGTGTGTGTGTGTGTGGGGTGTGTGTGTGTGTGTGTGTGTGTGTGTGGTGTGTGTGTGTGTGTGTGTGTGTGTGTGTGTGTGTGTGTGTGTGTGTGTGTGTGTGTTGTGTGTGTGTGTTTGTGTGTGTGTGTGTGTGTGTGTGTGTGTGTGTGTATATGTGTGTGTGTGTGTGTGTGTGTGTGTGTATTCTGTACATTTTGTAAATGTTAAGTGTATAGTGGGGGTCCAGTTACCAGACTAATGTTTGGGGTAGCTATGTGGGAAAGAAATATCTTAGGTCATAAATCTTCAGTGAGAAAACACAACAAAGACACAAACAAGTGTTAGTGGTTATACCTTCAGTTTGTTGGTCGTTCACGGCAGGGTTCTCAAGTACTGCCGCAAAGGGATCGACTCGGTTGGGGGGTCGTCATCGTGGACCGGGTAACCGAACTGGAATGTCCTTTTCAAGAAACCAGTGACGTAACGTGGGGGTGGACGTTCTCCTATTTTATACGGTCTGCTGGGGCAGGGAACAGCCAGTGCGGGGGTGGTGAAATCGGCGACGCGCTCTATGTGTGCCCAGGAGGTGGTTGAGAACCAAATAAACCAGCGACGGCGGTGATTCGGTTGGAAAGTTGTGTGGGCGGCGGAAACTCTCTCAGGGGACCGAAACAATTGGACCAAGACGATGGAACCGAGGGGCGGACGGAAGGCTCGATTTCCACGTTCGAAGATGGACTTCACCAGGTACGTCAGACCAAAACCAGGTGACAGTGGACTGCACACTACAACAGCCTTTAGTTTCTCCGACGAGTCTTAAGTTAATTAATATGGAAGGGTTAAAGGATGTTCTCTCAGACTGACCGAGCCAGCCAATCGAACAGGTGGTAAAGGACGTTCGCTCAGACTGACCGAGCCAGCCAATTGAACAACTGATTAGGATTTTACGTGCGGCACCTGCCCGCGATGGGCTTATCCACACGCCAACCCGGCACAGAAGCACCTGTATGGAGTGTTCGACTCCATGGGGTCTCCTCTCCGTCAGACGGATTGGTCCCATGAAGCCGCGAAGTAGTTACCTGTGGACTAACTAAGCAATTGGCACAGCCGACTGACTAGACGGGTAATCCACAGGGTCGGGCCCATCCAAACCCTTAGTAGGTTCAAATTCGGGAACTACACAACGTCGCGGGCGCTTCGAGACGTAGCCCCCTAACCCAGCATGCGGGATATCAACCAACTGCCCCCTCGAGTCCGACACCAATCGGCGGGGGAGGAGCCGAAGCTAGACTCCTGGGCATCCCCCTCCCCCGAGGTACCGGTGTAGACATACCGGTGGCCATCGGCTACTAAAGAGCACCCTCCACAGGGTGACATCCCTTTTGCCGTACTACTTCTACCGAGCACCCTTCAGCCTTCAATCTACTCCTGCTAGCCCAAGCTCCATTACTACTCTGCATTCGCTTAATGCGCAGTCCCCCTAATGGGTCAGACTACGCACCCAGTCTACACATGTTGCGGGCACTTTGCCGTGGTCGTGCGTGCGCAGCCCCCCTAATGGGTCAGGCTACGCATCACGACAAACGCCCGCACTACAAGCTTCTCTGTTCGTATCCCCCCTAGTGGGTCAGATAACCCACAACTCGTGACCCCGCCTGATGCACCCTTCCCAGACGCGTACTTTGCTTTATGACGTGTATGGGTGGAGAGGTGACACGCAGAGGCCAAGGTGTGTTTCCTACGTCTGTCGAGGGTCCCATGCGATTGCCACTGAAGGTGTCGGTGGCCGCACCGAGAGAGCCTCCCTTTCGACAGGTTAGGTTAGGTTAGGTTAGGTTAGGTCCCCCATGCCTCGCCTCCCCGTCTGTGCTGGGCTTACCGCACGTATGCGTGCCAGCTGCCGATTTACCACCCCTGAGGGCTTCCACGGCTGCACCAGTACACCAAGCGGGTGCTTCCGGACCTTCGCCCGTGTCCGTAGGCTACTTCCCACCTGCTCTTGCTTCCAGATGCCCGGGGTTCTTTGGCTTCCCCACACTTTCGCATGGGTACTGAGCCCCCCCACCACGACAAGGTGAGGAGCCTTGGGGGGCCAGCCAATTGAACAGGTGATAAAGGACGTTCGCTCAGACTGACCGAGCCAGCCAATTGAACAGGTGGTAAAGGACGTTCGCTCAGACTGACCGAGCCAGCCAATTGAACAGGTGGTAAAGGACGTTCGCTCAGACTGACCGAGCCAGCCAATTGAACAGGTGATAAAGGACGTTCGTTCAGACTGACCGAGTCAGCCAATTGAACAGGTAGTAGGTAAAGGTAAGTCTCCCTCTTCCTTGCCAGGGTAGGTGGAATGTTGGAGAGTATTTTCCTGGAGATCGCGAGTCCTTTTATACTCCAAAATTTACCCTTACCATCGCGTGAGAATCGCGCTCGCGAGCTTCCCCTTGCTGCACCTCGGCGCTAAAACCTACAAGCTCAAATCAGGGTTGAAATATACCTACACTCCTCTTGTACATAACGCCCTCTCTTTCTACCTATCCTAGTGTGTGTAGTAGTATATCAACGAAGATAGAAAAATTAATATTAGTTCTTAATGACAAAAGGAAACTATTCTACACATACTGTTCAGTTTGGAACACAAGTTATTACAAATCTTTTGACTTATGTTGGGCACATAGTTGATCAAACAATAATTTTGTACATTTGTTTAACATGACATTGGGGTGTAAAATTTTCTCTTTAATAAAGATTTTTTTCTTTTTGTAATTAATTTGTTAATAAGTGAAGGTTCATAACCATTATTTATGGGTACGGTTTTAATAATGTTTAATTCTTTTTGATATTCAACTGTTTATTATTAAACTATGTTATACTAATACTATACTAGTGTAACCCCTCCAAACTTGGAGGGATAGTTGCTATTTTTGGTGATGCAGCACTTTAACGATTTCAATGATAGCGACCATTTCATACCATAACCTAAGCATAACCGTCTTGATCGTGAATGGTATTTTTCTGTAGTGCATAGCACTTCAAAAGTTTTAATTACAGCGACTATTTTAAATCCAAAATACATATTTTACAAAAACATTTAAATAATGTTATAAACGGAGTGCGTATGTCTATACCCTATATCATAGTTAGTTTAATTTACATTGCTGCTAGTTGTATTAAAGACTTGTGTAGATAATACGTTAATTAGGTGTGTGATATATGGTATAACTTTACAAATATCAATTACTTTAACTTACATTTGCAAGATTTAAACATAAACACTCCTATAGGGTAAGTTGAATAGTAAAACCATGTATTTCTAAAATAAATAAAACCCAAAATTATAAAATACCTAATAATATACCTATACATAGTTATATCTAACTTAAATGTTCACGCTTGTAATACCACTACTTATAGTAAGCCGTTTTCCTGCACCAAATTTAAAAATATTTGCTCATACGATGTACTATTCAAGCACAATGTCAATCATCTTTTTACTGTAATCACAATTAGCATTCATAAGTCCAAGTTTATTTATAGGTATAATATAAGATAGGTTCTCAAAATACATTTTATGCAAACGACACCACAATCTTATATTTAAACCATTATTACCTGTATATTGCTTGGTACGTTGGCAGATAGAATCACCTATAACCAACCTATATCCCAATAAAAACCATTACGTTGACTTAAGGTAAACGACTCAACTTATTGGAAATATTACTTGAGATAATTAAAGCTCGTCACAATAACAAGTTCATTACGAACGACCAATTAGAATACCTATAATATTTCACCCTTATTGAATTTTATTGCAACAAACCGTATATAAATATTCTACTGTTAGTTTTATGTACTTATTTATAATTCCTTCGATAGTGACATAAAAGCCGAAAAAATTGTCAGAATGTTGTATATTTAAAATAAACTAATTTTTCATGAAACTTAGTCATGTGTTTTTACTTTATTTTTTCTTTTAAATTTAAAATTATGTTTCACCAAATGCTTTGCAAATCTTCATTTCTACATAACATCTTTTGTTTCACCTTTATTTTTTTATCACCAGACACTCTTTCATCACTTCTTTTATATCAATCCAGTCATCTACAATTCTCAGTTTTTTTGTTATTTTTTCCTATACTCTTTTATTGGCTTCTCAGCCTAATTTAAAATTCCCTTATATTCTAATTTTCTCCTTCCATACAATCTCTAATGTAAATGAACTGACCCTAATAATCTCGACCGCCTTACACATTGTTAATTTTTTACCATTATCCCCTTCACTTGCTCTACTTTCAAACATAATTTTGTATTGTACATAATCATCGCCATCACTTTCACCTCATTTCCCCCTCGATTTAAGGTCCACTCATAAGTATACACAATTACCAAACAGATCTGATCGGCAACGGGAATCGGGAATGTACTTTAGTAATTAGGTTTTGAGGTAAAACTCAAACAAAATCTTTGTCATCCCCTCCACCCTGTTATCCCTATCCAATTAATACCTTATGGGGATATACACATAACCCAAAAATTTAATAATTGTCATCCCCTTCTGCTTAAATGAAATTCCATTTTAATAAAATACAATAAAAGGCATATCATTAATCGTTTTACTGTTTAAATAGTACATGCTTTTCACTTCATTGTATTAAGCTTAAAATACTTAATGTTGAAATAGATTAAGAAGTAGTATCTGTTAAAAAATAAATATTGATGTTGTGATAAGTTCAACGAGACTATTAGGTAAATAATTCAATAATATGTTTCATGTAGGTATATGTTGCACATAATTTCCAGTATAAATAGAAATGCATCCTCATATTTTCGATTGTTCTTGCACTCAACGTAATCAAACATTCACCACCAGTTAATTTATTTGCTGTCTTATGATTTTCATACATTCTTTAGAAAAAGTAGTGTAGTGGTAGCTTTTCTAATTGTCATCGTTACGTATTGTGCTCTTGATATATATTATTTTGCATTTTCTTTAAATTTATTACCTTGGGGTTTACGTAGAAGGCTAATTAAGAAGTACACAAACACATAATAAATTTTAAACAAAAGTATCTAGATCTTGTGTTGGTTACTACCAAGACAAGATAAATATGTTTGTGTAGGTATATGTATCTTCAATGTAGATACGAATTTATAAATACAAAGACGGTGTGTATTTTTCAGTTTCATTCATCTTCTTTCATCTATGAAGGTTTTTAAAAGTGTATTCACAACGGAGTACATCACTTACTGCAACTTGCAAATTTCCAGCGTTATCTTTGGCCCTCTTTATAAACGCCAAAGACCTGATAGACATCAGCAAGTGATGTAGATTATTGTGTTTTAAAAAGAAGAAAAAATTGAAAAATGGCTCTCGAAAAATCTCTTAGTATGCAGTCAGGACTTGAAACATTTGCCGGAAATGAAATTAAAGAAAACGAGGTCAATTCTTCGGAAACAACATTTTGCAAGAAGGTTTCCGTTGTTATCAAGAATATTACCATCGAACCTGTTATGCTGTGCTATACTCTCCCCAGTATCATGGCTAGTCTCACAACTCAAAATTTAAACTTGGAAAAAGCGTGCAGGGTGAATTTACAATTCGACGATGATGTTTGTTCAGCTTTGGCAATGAGAAATGCAAGTGGATACAATGTTACCGAAGAAATTGCAGTTAAAGCGACTGGTGGCTTCCATGAATGCTTGGAAGAACGTTATTCAAAGCGTTATCCCAGCCATATTTCTTATGTTTTTGGGTTCCTGGAGTGACAGACATAGACGGAGGAAACCTTGCATGATCCTTCCTATTATTGGAGAAGTAGTAAGTTCGTTGTGTTTCATAATATGTACATTTTTCTTCTATCAATTACCGATGGAAATAAATGCTCTTGCTGAAACGATCCCTCCGGCAGTGGCTGGAGGATGGTTTGCTATGTTTATGGGAATATTCAGTTACATAAGTAACATTTCTTCGTTGGAAACCCGAACTTTACGAATCGGAGCTGCTAATATTTTTTCTAACGTCAGCATTACAATCGGTATAGCACTAAGTGGAGTTCTGTATAAAATTATGGGATTTTATGGTGTTTATTTGTTGGCTCTACTTTTATACACGTTGGGTTTATCGTATATGGTGTTCTTGGTGAAAGAAGTACCGAGAGACAATTTGGAAAAGAAAGAGAGAGAAAAACCATTTTTGTTAGACTTTTTCGATTTCAAACATATTTTGGATACACTACGTGTGGCATTTAAAAAAGGAGAGAAAAACAGGAAAAAAAGAATATGTGTTATAATGGTTCTTGTAATGGTCATTATTGGACCCATGCACGGTAAGGATTCATAAAAATAGGTGCCTATAAACAATAATAACATTTTATATAATATTATCAGGTGAAATGGGGGTAATGTACCTCTTCGTGAGATACAAATTTGGGTGGAATGAAATTGATTACAGTCTGTTCTCCACGTTTGCATTCGTTTTGCACATGCTAGGTAAGAAAGAAAAATATTTAATGCTATCAATTTTAATTAGGTTAATTAATTCGTTTGTAATATTTTAGGTACTGCTTTCAATTTGGCGTTTTTCACGAAATTCTTAAAGGTCAACGATGCAGTTTTGGGCATCGTTTCTAACACTAGCAAAATATTGTCATGTTTTGTATTTGCATTTGCTCCAAATCCAACCATATTTTACTTGGGTAAGGCAAAAATATTAAAAAGAATATTTGAATGTTTTTTTTTAATAATCGACAGGTGCTGTGGTCGAAATGTTTAATGGAACATCTTTTATTGCAATGAGATCTATAATGTCGAAATTGGTTTCACCTGATGAACTAGGTAGGTAATAAATTAATAGTAGAATGTATTATTTTATTAACCAACTTAGTTTTTACTGCAACAAAAAAAAACTTACTTCTTAACAACTAACAGACCGTAGGTAAATATTATCCTTCTAAGAACAAAAACAAAAAAAAGGATGACAAGATTCAATTAAGAAAATGATTAAACTTTACCGATAAACCACTACAAAAATTAAAATAATACTTTATAAACTTACCATAAATGTACCCTGTAACTAACAAAAATAAAATCTAAACAATTCTTACAAAAAATGGGTTCATACTTCTAAGTTACGAAGGAGCCCGAAAAAAAAGCAAAAAGAAAAAATAAATTACGGCCCCCCTTTTCTTTGAAATAATATTTTCTAATCCTAAACCTCGTCATTATCCCAATGCCTTTTTTTCCGCCAAATACTTTGAGTGTATTTTCCTCTGTTACTCTCTCTAAAAAATATCTATTAACCCTCTCACATCCCTTGAATTATGTATTTTTCTTAAATCCCCCCCCCCCCTCTGTATAGTTCCTTATATTTTACTCTTGCCTTTTTTCCTACATTTATCCCTATCTTTCTACTATTATCCGATTCTTTTTGTTCAAACACCAGCCCCTTTATTATTTTTTTCTTCTCGCTATGTAGTCTGGTGCGTTCTTATCTTCATTTTATGTATTTTTTGTACACTCTCTACACTTTTTCTCTTAACTCCCACACCCACACATCAATCCCATAAATAACATACTCCGAACTACTACATTAAAAAGCATTATCCTTCTACCCCAGTTTTCATTACATAGTTTTTTCCCTATCCCCATATTCTTCCTAAAGTGTATTCGCCCTCATCCCCTGGCTGTCAATGTGTAATTCATATCTACTATGTGTTAGTATTAGTATTTAATATAGTCAAAACAGTAGCCTAATTCTAGTTTGAGCTGTATGATTGTTTATCTTCTGTTTGACAAGTCGTCGTTATATTCTTATATAAAAAGTTGTTTTCTGAGAAGGCGCCTTTTTAAGTACCTAGATGTATTTTAATATTATTCTATATATTAAAAGACAATAGTAAAATGAATTACATATTTGTTTAATGTTAATGTGGATATAAACTTTTCACGAGAAACGAGCCATTTTATCAAACAAAGATAAATGGTATCAAACTATAAATAAAAGTAACTGTATAAATATGAACATACTTTTCAGTAAATATCATCAAATAACGTACTATTAAATTTAATAATATATTATATTTCTTTTTATGCTTATTATTAATGTTTTTTTTCTTCAGGAAAAATTAATTCTTTATTTGGCGTGTGTGAAGCTCTAATGCCGCTATTATATGGACCTATGTACAGTTTATCGTATAAAACAACTATAGATTGGTTGCCTGGATTTTTTTTTATTTTAGGGGGTGTCCTAACAATACCTGCCGTCGGAATCTTTTTGTAAGTTAATTTTTACGAATTATTACCTTTTTTAGGGTTCTAAATTTCAAAAAGAAAAACTAGACCCCTTGTAGGGTAACTTTTATCTATCCTGGCAAAATAACAAATATCAAAACCTAAAGCCATTGTTTATTAAGGTAGGATCTTCAAATTTATATCGACCATTTTCTTTACAAAGACGGAATATTTAATAAATTGTATCACAAAAGTTTATCTCTTAATGTTAATAACTAAAGCCAGGTTGATTTTTTAGAAGACAAAACCTGTCTTTATCCCTTTTGAAGCTAGAATATTTTTGGAAAAATGGAAAATATTCGTAATGACAAATAAATAAACGTCTATCAAATTTCCAATTTTCAAAAGCGTATTTATGAAAGTAATACGCGGAGAAAACAATCATGAAAATATTCTAGCAAACATGACTAAAAAATCTGTCAAGTATATAGACGACCAGACGCTCCAGGATATTTTACAAGAAATTTCTAGTCAATCTACGTTCGGTGTTGAGACTGAATTCTAGTAAAATTGACTTGATTAGAAAACAATTTTTACAGTTCTTATAATTAAGTTTATTAAATTATTCTCATTCTAGTATTTTTTCTTTACGACACGATAAAATAATCGAGAGGTAGAGAAAAAAAGTTTAAGATAATTTAGCTTAATTATTCTAATACTAATTATTAGAAAGAATGAAAAATTGTTTTATACCACCAAGTACATTTTATGAGAATTCTAGTATTATTTACTAGAAAAATTTTGCTTGACTCATCAAGTAATAAAATCATGATTATTTTTCTCCGTGTAGATATCTATAGAAAACGAATAAACCCATTTTGATTTTACTGGACTCATTAAATATGTACTTATAACCTTCGCTTGGAACTTTTTTTTTATAAAAAAAATTGTGAGCCGTCACGGGACGCCTGGCAGATGTGAAACATCGAATGAAATAAAATTATGACGGTTTGTTTATTCATTTAACGTTTGTTCTCATTAAATACAAAAATTTTTAAATCAAAAATTTTTTCAAGTTGCGACCACTTTATTCTTTTACTCAGTGACTTCAGTAATTGTTAACACTCGATATTGCCTCTGACGGTATTAATGTGACAATTAGTCGATGATAACTAAAGTATCAAGTAAAACACAGGTTATGTGTACTATAAAACAAAACCGCTAAGCTGAGTAGGAAGAGAATCGCACACTACTTCGCATAGACTGTTCGTTCGGTCGGTGTCATAGATGCGGGAGACTGGCTCCTTTGCATATTCATCGTGTTTGTTGGAGGAGATTTTTCACTGGATTGGCATTTTGGAGTATATCTCCTTGGTGTTTTGGTTAGTCGCTTTTAGCGAGGCGATCTCAGGGTTTGGGTGAAGGTCCAAGTTTTCTGTGAAGTTGGAAGTCAGTTTTTCGAGAAAGTCTTCAAATGGGGTTATCTCCATTTCACGCTGGATTTGATTGTTTCTGATGTACCAGGGGGCGCCCAGGGTTGTCCTGATTATTCTGTTTTGCAGGCTGCAGAGTGTTTTGGTTGATGCTGCGTGTTTACAGATGACGGAACCATACGACATTATTGGACGAATGTACACCTTGTAAATTCTTATCTTGGTGTTGTTGCTCAGTTTGCTGTTCTTGCACAGGAGTGGATAGAGGAGTCTGAAGGCTATTTGTCCTTTTCTTCTTGTGTTTTGAATATGTTTGGAGTAGTTCAGTCTTCTGTTCAAGGTGATGCCGAGATATTTGACGAAGTTTTTTAGATGGACTTTGGTTCCCTTGAAGACAAAAGTCGTTGTCCGGTGTTCTGAGCTTTCTGTTGAAGCAAATGGCCTCAATTTTTATTTCATTCGTTTTAATTCTCCATGCGTTGAACCAATTCTCGAGTTCGATGAGGTAGTCGTTTAGTCTTTTGACTGTGAGCATTCGTACTTGGGCTTGTGCAGCTATGAGAGTGTCGTCAGCATATTGTGCAATGAATATGTCTTCCCGGGTGGGTATGTCCGCAGTGTAGAGAAAGTAGAGGATCGGTCCTATGAGGGAGCCTTGTGGGACTCCGGCTTTTGAATTTTTTGGGCTGGATCTGATGTCGCCGATTTTTATTGTGAATTGTCGCTCGGTTAGATAAGAGTGAAGGGTTTTTATTAGTCTCTTGGAGATGTTCAGCATGTTTAGCTTGAAGATGAGACCCTCGATCCATACCTTGTCGAAAGCCTTCTCTATGTCGAGTATGATTGCCGTGGTAGTTTTACCCTTGTTGATGCCAGTAGAGATGAATGTGGTGACTCTGGTTAGTTGGTGTGTTGTGGAATGTTTTTTCCTGAATCCAAATTGGTGGTCCGGAAGGATGTTTTTCTCTTCTATTTCGAAATGGAGATGTTTGAGAATGATTGATTCAACTAGTTTACTGATAGTTTTTAGTAGGCTGATGGGCCTGTAACTTCCTGGGATGTCGGGTGGTTTTCCAGGTTTAGGTATCATTATTATATCTGAGATTTTCCATGTTTTAAGGAAGTGTTGTAGTTTCAGTACTGCGTTGCATATGTTCGTAATGATGGCTATACCTGGAGGAGGTAGTTCTTTCAGGGCTTTTATTGTGATGCCGTCTGGTCCTGGTGCTTTTCTGTTACTTTTTTGTTTGATGTGTTCTGTAATTTCTTCTGGGTTGACTGTTATTGGTGGTTCAGGTGTTGGTTCGTTTATTATTTGTTGCACAAGGTGGTTGATATGTGCTTCGTAGTTAATATTCTGGAGGACGTTGCTTACTGGATTAGGTTTGAGTTGAGCTTCAATGTGCTTTGCTAGTAGTTCTGCCTTCTCCTGGTCTGTTACCGCTACTGTGTTTTCATCTGTTTTTAGTGGACCTATTTCTTTGTGTTTCTTTTTTAAACTTTTGGCGAGTGAGTACAACGTGGTGTATGATCCTTCGGCGTGATTAAGCTTTTCTTCCCATTTGGCATTGTGGAAATCCTGTAGCCGGGTTTTCACTTCGTTTGTGAGTCTGTTTAGGATTGTTTTGTCCTGTGGGTTGAATGTTTGGTAGTACTTTTTCCTTGCTTTGGATTTTTCTTTGATTAGTTCGATGATGGAGTTGGGGATGTAAGTGCCTTTAATTTCCTTTGTTTTGGTGTGTGTGCATCTCTGAATGGTGTCTTGGATAATTTGTTCTAGTTTGATCGCCGTTTGGTTGAGGTCTTCGGTGTTTGCGATGTTGGGTTGAAAGTTGAGTAGTTTGTCTTGTAGGATTGGTTTGTAGCTTTCCCAGTTAGTAGTTTGGGTTTGCACTAAGTCCTTTTCTTGGCCGGAACCGATGCGAAGGATGATAGGGTTGTGGTCGGATGTTAGGGTGCTGCCTTCTATCGAGGTAATCTCAAACTGTTGTGGAATGTTCTGAATTAAGGCAATGTCGAGGATGTCCGCTGTTTTGGTGGGGATGTGATAATGAGTAGGTTCTGCTGGAGCTATGATGAGTATTTGCTTTTGGTCCGCGTATTGTTTAAGGTGTCTACCTCTCGTGTTACCTGATCTGCAGTGCCATTCCTGGTTTTTGCTGTTTAGGTCGCCAATTAGTATCGTGGGTATATTGCTGTTTAGTAGTTGGTTCATCTCGTGTACGTGTAGTGGAGGCTGATTGGGTTTAGTCGGTGGGTAGTAGACGCTGTGTATATGAGTTGTGCCGATGTTTTTTATTTCGAGCTGGATGCCTATTGCTTCTATGATGTTTTCCTTTGGTGTAGGCAGAAGAGGAAAGTGTTTTATGGAATTTTTTATATATAGAGCCGTTCCTCCGCCTTCGGTGCGTGTTCGATCGTTTTTGTACAATCTGTAGTTAGAGATGCGTGGGTACACTGCCGGTTTGTGGAAAGTTTCACCTACTCCCATGATGTCGATGTTGTGAGTGGTAACGAAGTACTTTAGTTGGTTAATCTTTCCTTGAAGCGATTGAGCGTTCCAGTACGCAATCTTGAGGCTGGCTGGGATTCTTTTGTTCTTGCTCATGGGTTAGATTGTATCAGTTTTCTCGTTGTGATCATGAATTTTGCCGCTTGATCGGGCGTGGGATTTAGTTGGCTGTATTGAATGAACATGTCCCCGATTATTTTAGCGAGTTCTTCTTTTTTGTTTTTGTTGTGGTCAGTTTTTGCGATCTGGCTGTAGGTCGGCGTTTGCCTATGTTTCTGTGGGTCCTCTTGGTTGTGCGTTGGTACTGATTTTTCTCGTGCAGGTTCCTCCCTTGTTTTTCTAGGATTTTCAGGGCAGTTCCCGTAGTTTGCAGGGTGTTCTCCGGAGCAGTTTGCACATTTTGCAGGGGTGGTCCGTGGTTTAGTGCATAAATGTGTTGAGTGGTCTCCGGCGCATTTGAGGCATTTGTAATCGGCCTTGCATCCAGCTTGAGAGTGTCCGAATTTCTGGCAGCGGTGGCATTGTCCAGATGTTTGTTTTTTGTATAGGCTTTCAACTGTGATGTCTATGTTGCAGCATTGTTTGAGGTTGTAGACTGATTTGTATATTCTGTCAATTTCCATTTTGACAAGTGGAATCTCGTGTCCATTACGGTTGGTCATCCTGGCCGCCTTTATTTCTGGGTATCTCTGTTTGTGCAGGTCCTTTGCGATGTCTTCGATAGATATGGCTGTCGGTATTCCTCTCAGGACTACTTTAAGTTGTCTCTCGTGCTTGAGTTTGTATGTGTGGTATTGTATCTTGTTTTCGTCAAAGATTTTGGTTATAGACCGGAAGTTTTGTTCACCGTCTGGATAAATGTTGATACCATCCTTGCTGGCTCTTGCTTTGTTGTATTGAAGTTTGTTCTGAGAGTAAAGTGGATATCGTATTCCATTTGTGTGGTTCACGTAACACTATTGGAGGAGTTTTTTGTTGTTCTTCTTTTTCGAAGTGTGGTTGATTTTCGTTGTTAGAATCTGGTAGAGGTTGTGTGTCGTCTTTTTTGTTTGCTTCTTTAATTCCTTCTTTAAATTGCAGGAGCAGTTTGTTTTGGTTCGGTTTTTTCCTCTTTTGCGTGTTTGACTGGTTTGTTGGATTTGCATCTTCGGTGGTGTCCATAATTTGACTGTTGTGTGTTGTGTTGTCTTCGTTTTGGGATGTCTTGGGACGTTTGTTGTTTTTTGGTGAATTGTTGCTGGATTGTTGGTTTTCCAGCTTTTTTCGAAGATGGGTGTTTTCCTCCTGCATGTATTCCATTGCTTTTTCGTATTTCGCGATTGTTTCTTCTAGGGTTTTTATTCTCTTGAAGAGTTCACTTTGATCCATGCTTTGGCCGGGGTTATTCATTTTGGGGAGTCTTAAAAAAGACAGTTTTGAATGGTATTTTGGCTGATGTTGCACTGCTCCTTATGTCGCTTGTATAAGTCTCCGTCGGAGAGTTAGTCGCAGTGGTGAATCACCAGGACATTGCGTACTCCGTCCTAGTGATTCGGTTGTAATTTGAGTAGCAGGGAAATTCACAGGGACATTGCGTACTCCGTCCCGTTTGAATTTTTTGGTTAGTAGAATAAATTGAATTTTCTTACTCTCTGTATTTTCTAGTTGTAGTTTACTTCTCCGTCGTTGACTGTTCGCATAGACACCATCGTATAGCGTGACGAACGTCGCGAAATGAATCGCCACGCATCGCCACGCGTTGCCATGCCAACGATCAGTTTAACCCGCGGCTATAGATGTTTTACATCAAATAGTATTGTTTTTATTCAACAGCACAAAAACACCTTTTTTCCACATGTTGCTAAATGCATAAATGATACTTTTGATAGTGCAACTTTTGTGAAACATTATTTAAAACTTATTTTCAAAAATAATAAAACAAAATAGTTTCACTAAATAATTTATTTCGATGACTCGACAATATTGTTTCGATCGAATGGCGATCATTATCAAGAGTAGAACTTACTCTTGATAATGATCGCCATTCGATCGAAACAATATTGTCGAGTCATCGAAATAAATTATTTAGTGAAACTATTTTGTTTTATTATTTTTGAAAATAAATGCATAAATGGTCCGCAATTCAATTTTTGTGGCTAAGACCGGATTTCTCTACTCCCCCCTTTCCGTAACCATAACGCGAGCGGCGCAACTGTTTAAGGCCCGATTCACAGCCGTCACAATATTTTTTTTTACTTATTATTTTTATGAATTTTACATTAAATGTAAATAACATATTCGTTGCGAATGAGTCAAATTCGCACTTGACTAATTTTATTCTTATTTCTTTTTGTTTCAGCTGGCTGTATTTAGAAAATAAAAGAGACGAAAAGGAGAAGATTAAAATAAAAGAACAAGAAGCTTTACTAACTCAAAATAATATCACAGTAAATTCGTAAAAGGTTTTTTTTTGTATTTATTGTTTTAATAAAATTGCCAAATGATTAAGTTTTTTAATTCAAATGATACAGCCTAGGCAAAAAAAGTAATTTTTGTTACTGTTTTTTACTAAAATTTTCACCTTGAATTCCATAATTGCAACTTAAAATATATCAGTATTACTAAATCTAGAAGTAATCCATTTTATTAGATAGATGTAGAACCCTTACCATCCCATAGAAATACCTTAGAGTAATCTAATACAAAGCTTTTTTCATACAATAAATTAATACACTAAGAAAAAAATATTGTATACTAACAGAAAAAGTGTTTTATTTTAGTTACAGTTACAGTTTGAATCTTTTCCAAATTTTCTGATTTTCGAGGCAACTTTTCCAATTCTTCTTCTGTAAAAAATTGAGATATTAAAAAAAATAGTAAAATGTATCCAGCCGTTCTCAATTTATGTTGTAACCCACAAACAGACAATATTAAACCCATTTCTCCCTTGGGGGTTGAAATTTACAAAATGTAATAAAGCGATATGTGAGAACCTTTTAATACAAAATTATATACATAACGTATTTCAAGACATAGTCGTTTCAGCTTTAATTTGGAAACCCCATTTCACCCCCTTAAGTGTTGAATTATCAAAAACGCTTTCTGAGTCAATTCTGTTATTGTGTATAAAATATATATTAATGTTCTAATCTTATTAGCTGTTTAATATATGTAGTAATATCAATTTTGGACACCTTTTTCGCACATTTATGGGTAGTATTTTGAAAACTGATTTGATAGAGAATGGTACAGTTGTATAAGGAACCTTTTGGTTCAGCGCTTTGAGTTGCTTTGTTCGGTACATCCAACTTTGAACTCTCTTTTGACCACTTTAAGGGTTGAATTTTATAAAATCCTTTCTTATTGTTCGCCTACACTGTATGACGAACGCCTATGTAAAAATATTTTAAGCCCCTAGGGCCCTAGGCCTAGAAGTTTGAGCTGTGCGTTGACATAGATTTTTGACTTGTAGTGGTTCAAATCAATATCAGTTTAGGTTCCTTACAAATCTTTAAAAAAACATTTAGATCAAACAATCAGTGTGTACATATTTTAATAAACAGACAGACATCTAGAAAGGAAGTTTGTCTAGAAAATAGATAACTAAACGTGATATTGCAATTAAGTATTAAACACTTTTTTAATAATTAGTTAAGCTTAGTTAGTTTACGTGATTAGTGATAACGTGTAAATAAAAAAATTGTAGTACCTAACAGGAACCGAAGTATACCATACATACAGGGTGTCCATATGTCTGGACTCTAGAATTGCTTGGATATTTCCAAAAATATACACTTTAGATTAAAAAATGAAGAAATATGCAGCGTGATGATAATATTTGGAACAGTTTTCATAAAAGAAAATGAAAGTTATGAATTTTGTTCTTAACTTTATCATCGCACTGTATAAATCAGGGACCCCCACCTTTGATTTCATTTTCAATTCGTTGCAGATATTTGCAAATGAGGGCCGATTCACTTTATTTTGCAATACATTTACACTTCTTGTCTAAATATTATTTTATTTTGCAAAGAACTGATAGTCTTTAGATATTTAAAAGTTTTACCTAAACTACTAACTTGGAAACAATGAAAGGAAGAACTAGTTTTCATCCCCGTCTTCCCGTCCTGTCACGAATAAAAAAAAAGATTGCGAATTTTCCAATCAAAAGTGAAAAGTCTTATTTAATATTCAAAGTTGTCTCTTGATGTATAGGTGGGGGGTCAATTTTTGTACCATGTAACACCTCTTTCAAAAATAATCCTTCACGTTTTTTCTTTCTTTGTTTTGCCTGAAGCGTATTTAACCGTTTCCAGACTCGAATGATTTATTAATTTATCTGTATTTTTACTAAATAAACCATAAATTTCATGAACAAATTATGATTAATATCATGATATTTAATAAGCCTTTTGAATTTATTTGTAATGTAAATTTCCACAAAAATTTCAGTACTTCAGGCTGTAGTCATTATCTCCTGAGATACAGAATTAATCTTACAATTAGTTCAAAAATTTAACGAAATAATTAAAAGAATATATAAATAGTAAACATTATTGACCATTTCTAATAAGTTGCATAATTTTAATATGTAGAAAGAATAAGTAAAATAAAAAAAGACTGTCTATTAATTGTATGCGGTCTCCATTTCATTTCACTTAATTAAATACAAGAAACCTAACAAAGACTACTACTTGTAAATTACCTATACAAAAGTGCATTGTTTTAGTCTTATTAAATATTTGTCTATTTATCTTAAAATGTACAATACCTACATGTGCTAGTTACCCAACTAACCGTTTTATTTAAACAAAGATAAAGTAAAAAGTTCTGATCTCGAACAGAAATTCTATTAAGTCCAGTGATGTCTTTGGTCTCATCCGTTAGAATTACTCGTTTACGTATTTAGAATGGAAAAGGCCCTTAGCATACAGTCCGGACTGGACTTTGTGATTGGTCAAGAAGTTCAAAATGAAAAAGAACGTGGTCCAGAAAAATCCTTCAAAGAAAAATTATCCATAATCTTTAAGAACATCTCGATAGAACCAGTTTTCTTTTTATACCAGCTTCCCAGTGTTATGGCAGCTCTGTCCATTCAAAATCTCAATCTGGAAAAAGCATGCAGAGTGAATCTTCAGATGGAGACCCAAACATGCGACGCTTTGACAATGAGAAACACTTCCGGTTACAATGCAACTGAAGAAATACAAGTTCAAAAACTTGTTGCTTCTATGAATGCTTGGAAAAACATAATTCAAAGTTTACTTCCGTTAACAATGCTTCTCCTTCTTGGTTCTTACAGTGACAGGCACAAGAAGCGAAAATTGTGTATACAATTACCAATCGTTGGCGAAATGTTTGCAACGCTCAGTTTTATTGCTTGTACTTATTTCTTTTACCAACTTCCTATGGAATTGAACGCAATCGCTGATTCTGTACCAGCCGCTCTTTTTGGAGGATGGTTTACATTCTATATGGGAGTTTATAGCTACATAAGCGTCATGTCGACATTTGAAACAAGAACTTTACGTATCGGGGCTGCAAATATTGCTGATAAAGTCAGTTTCACAATTGGTGTCGCTTTGAGTGGTGTTTTGTACAGAATATTAGGATTTTATGGAGTTTTTGGTACGGCTATAGGACTTTATGTCGTTGGGATAGTATATACCGTCTTCTGCTTAAAAGAAGTTCCTAGGAATGATGTCCCTAAAAGACAGGAACACTTCTTGAAGGATTTCTTTAATTTTAAACACATTATGGGAACAGTAAAAGTGGCATTCCAAAAAGGAGAGCGAAATAGGAAGAAGCGTGTCTTGGGAATAATGGTGTTAGTTATGGTTATTATAGGGCCTGTACATGGTAAAAGCAAACATTTAAATTTCACACTGTTGTGTTGAATTTATTACTCCTTTATATGATGTTTTTTGTTAAAAAATAGCAACCTACTTCTTATCGCAATACCTATCTTTATTTTATTTGATATCTGTTTTAAAATATTTTTTTTTTCAGGGGAAATAAGCGTGTCTTATTTATTTGTAAGATACAAGTTTGGTTGGAACGAAGTTGATTACAGCCTTTTTCACACGTTCGTCGTTGTTATGCATATGATTGGTATAAAAGAAAATAAAAAGAGACTAATAACCACTTATCTTATACATAGAAACAATTTAAATGCAGCATGTCCATTTCAAGCGTGCCCAGCATTGCTATTTCGAAAAAGGTAACAAATCTTACTTAGTTTCTGATATGTGAGCGTTTTTCTAAAAATAACCAAAAACTTCAAAACAAAAGGAAACTTTCTAGGCAAAAAATACTGTACCACAAAAAAAAATGAATTAGGTGTAGACAAAATGTTCCCATAACACCCCCCAGAGAAGAGCTCCTGCAGAAAAATGCTCCTGAAAACTTTTTGATTGTTTTATAGCTGATTCAGAAATATTTGTTACTTATTTTTAAATTTTTTATTAAATTAATATTTAAGTGCATTTTCAAAGTCCAAACTTTATAGACACCTTGTACGTACTGTGCTTTCGCCAATGTTTCAAAGATATTAACACATTTCCATATTTCTCTATTTATGTTCTTATTGCTATACGAAATTGTTTTTAAAAAGAACGTTAGTCATTTATTTAATCAATTATCTTTACAAAAATGCAGTAAATTTAATATTTAATTACAAATTAATTATAGTTAATATTTGGTTCACAGATCAGTTTCTGTGACCCAAATTCGGATATACAATGTGAATAGTTGAATTTTAAACGTGGGGGTCCCTTTTCCGGGAGGCAAATTGGACAATTTTACAAACTGCACCGTGTCATATAAAATTAAAGGGCTTGTTGTGAAGGTCTCAAATATATATTTTTATAATTTTAAAATAAATAGTTTTACAGTTATTTAAGAAAATAAAATTGACCACTTCCTCCGTTATCTCCGAAACTACCAAGTCTAAATTTTTTTAGGAAAACCTATGATCTTGAAACATGGTAAAGCATTCAATATTGTCGTACCAACTTACACATGCAGTTGATATGTGTGGGAGAACATGTTTTTTTTCTTATTTTTTTTTTATAAACCTTTATGCTAAATACTATTTTCGGTAAGGTACAGAACCGTCAACGAGCGAGTCCAACTCATGCTTAACTAATTTTTTATTTGTATTGAGAATTGCTTTCGAGATACAAATAGTAAGTTCTTTTTGTTAAATACGGATCTAATTATTTGGTTCATTTTTTTAAAACATATTTTATTATCTTTACAACGATACTCCACGCGAGTATATGTCGGACGTTTCGATTCGTCTTCAGTACCTAATGAGCAAAAATTGCGGATTTTTTTTGGTAATAATAACTACGGGCCTGATCTTTCTTTTAGTTTAAGAAAATAAAGTTTTAACAGCTATTTCTCTTAATTCGTCATTAAAAATGAATAATTTGCATTAAAATTATAAAATTCATTAAATATAATTTTATAAGATTATTGTTTCCCTTCATAAATTTAATATGAAAGTAGGTACCTAGGGATTAGTAAATAAATGATCTTTGGGTTTTTATAATTTTGATTAAAACATTTAATTTCTAATAGTGAATTAAGAGAAATTATAACAAATATACTTAAAGATTTACTTTTGTTAAATTAATAAAAGACTAAATAGGTCCGTAATTAATATCATTAAAGAAACATTTCTCTTCATTACTTTTAGCCTGTGGATTGATACGTACCTAATACATACATTAGAGAAAAATAAAAAAGGCTGAAGAAACGTCCGAAATTATACTCGAAGGTAATAAAATATGCTTTCAAAAATTTGACAAAAAAGTTTGACTCACTCGCCGAGGATTCTGTACCTTGCCTGGCAAGTATTATATTATTTAGCATAAAGATTTACAAAAATAATAAGAAAAAACATATTCTGTTATACATTTTAACTGTAAATGTAAGTTTGTATGCATAATATTTAGTGATTTACCATGTTATTTTCAGACTTCCTATATGCTTTCTTGTAATCTATAAATAAAGAAATATTTTTTCTTTTAAATTTCAAGCTCAGTAGTTTCAGAGGTAAGGAGGAGGAATAGTCAGTATTCGTCAATTTTCTTAAATACATAATTTTAAAACTATAAAAAAATATATACATACTTGAAACTCTCATGACAAGCTCTTTCACTTGATATCTCGCTCAGTACAGTGTGCAATCTTCTTTTTATTTTCCAACTTTCCACCAAAAGAAACCCCCCAGTAGATTCGAAACAAATTGGCTATGACAGACAAACATACCCTAAGAACGAACTTATTACACTCAAAAATCATATTTAAAGCAAAAAACTATATTCTGGCCATATTGACCATATTTTGTCTAGAAAGTTTCCTTTTATCTTGTTTTATTTTGTGAAGTTTTAGGCAATTAAAAAAAAACGTATAACAGGAAAAAATAAAAATTTGGCCACCCTGTAATCGAATTAAGGCTCACCTTAAATTTTTCATTTAATCGATATTATAGCTCTTACTGTTTCCGAGATTGCAATGCTGGGCATAATTGAAATGAACATCCTGTATAATAAAAAAAAAAACTAAAACACGAATCCTTTTTTGATGTGATAAAATTAGCTCCTTCAATACAGATTAATTTAGATTTTATATATCTGCCAGGCGTCTGGTGAAGACTACTATAAGTACTTTTTTATTTTAGGTACCTTTTTCAGCTTAGCATTTTTCTCTAAATTTCTAAAACTCGACGATACAGTTCTGGGTATGATTTCAAATTTTTCAAAATTTTTGGCATGCTTTGTTTTTGCTTTTGCTCCCAATTCAAAAATATTTTATTTAGGCAAGTATTGTTATATTTATTGTTATATTTATCATTATTTTAATTTACTTAGTCAGTAATAAAAAGTATTTTTTAGGTGCTGTTGTTGAAATGTTGAATGGTACTTCTTTTATTGCCATGAGATCTATAATTTCAAAATTAGTACCTCCAGATGAACTAGGCAAGAACACGAATTATATATTTTTAAACTACATACGTAACGAAATAATTTTAGGTAAAATTAATTCTTTATTTGGAGTATGTGAAGCACTTATGCCTTTAATTTATGGACCAATGTACAGTTTAACATATAAAATGACTATTAACTGGTTACCAGGTTTCTTTTACATATTGGGAGGAATACTAACATTACCGTCTGTCTTCATTTTCTTGTAAGTTCAATGAGAATTTAAAAGAGGAAAGAAGTTTAACTTTACAACAATTCTAGTTGGCTCTACACTGAACATAAGAGGGACGAGAAGGAACTAAAGGAAAAAGAAATGGAGGAGAAAAAACCATTAAAACAAACAACATAAAATAAATAATGATGTTTACTTACAGACAATTTTGTGTATTCAAGAATATTCAATTTTATTAAAAAAATACCTTCTTCTAACATAGCTTATTATTTAAGTTTTGTCATTATTTTCTCTTTTATTTACTTATATGAAAAGTTGGTATTAAAACTGAGTAAAGGGTGAAAAGTTTTTATTTTTTAAATAATAAATATTTTACTACCCTTGTAATAGATGTAATAGAGGGATAATCATATCAGAGAAGTGACTATTAACGTATAATCTGAGCATAAAAAATTAACCGCAGTTGCCGTTAAAGCAAATTACCTTCGCTTCGCCAAGAAAAAGTCAGCGGATTTCTATAAGTTTATGCACTTAAGCAATTGATAGTCAAACACAGTTATCATTAAATTCAATAATAGACAACTCTATTGCCAAAATCGTTATTTCCATTAAAGTTATTTTTTCTACCAGTGTGGTAGATGTCGTTTAGGACCATTATGAAATCTGCTGGAATGTTCAAAATTTTTTAGATTCTACGATCTTTTATAGGAATCCATAATATTCCAGGCCCTTCTGAAAAATTGTAAAACTTTCTAGAACCTTCTGATAAATTTTAAAACATTCTCCAACCTTCTGCAATATTTCATTTTATTCATATATTCATGTGAAGTCCTGTGGGGTGATAACCTTTATCTTTGAAACCAATCCCTGCAACTGAAAACCAAAACCTTCTTCATGGATGGGAGAAAGAAGGCTACAATAGTGTAGCGACCAGTGACACCGTACGTGTGTGCGATAACAATTTGTGTGAATGTACTTTTTATCGCTAACATGTTTATGACACAGTCACAGCGTACGGCTCTTTTATCGTTATCAACTTACAAGATGTAAATCTTTCTCCAGCGACAAGTAACACGACCAATTCTGGAATTATCGATTATTCATCATTCGGGAATACTCAATATTTCTTCGAGAGATTATCCAGAAAGTTCAAAATGTGTATATAAAGTGATCGTCTTTGGGCCAGAAAACAGTAGTTGTGAGAAAGCATCAGTGCGCGAACCAAAACGATAAACAATAGACAAAGTGATATAAATAAGTGGTTACATAAATAAGAGAATTGTTGTCATATAAATAGTAGTTCTAAGTTAGTGTTTAAGTGTTATATAAATAGTGTTAAATAAATAATTGTTTAAATAAATATCTTTGACTAGAAAATTCGTTACAATTGGTGTCAGGTGTGGGATCTGCGAATCGATCCCCGGAGAATTTTCTAGTGTAATAAAAATACAAAATAAATAAATATGCCGTAAAAATTGTTCGAGTTAAAAGTCGCCGAATTGAAAAGCGAACTCGAAGAGCGAGACGAAGATACATCTGGTACCAAGAACATGCTACAGAAGCGGCTCGAGGAGGCTTTGCTACAAGAAAGCCTCGATCCCAGCACATATGAATTTGAGGACGAATTGGAAAAGAAACTAAAGGAAAATCTTGAAGAATTAAAGGAAAATGCAAAGAATCTGGAAGAAAAATTAAACGAAAATTCAAAAGTCCTGGAAGAAAAATTAGAAAAATTCGAAGGATGTTTGGAAGAAAAACTGGGAAAACTCAAGGCTGAACAAGAAAAAATAAAAGAAAAATTGGCCCAGCTGGAAGAAATGGTTCTGAATTCGGAGAAACCAGAGATCAGTCACCAACTTACGGAAAAGAGGCATAGCGTGGTTGATAGCTGTTAAAATAATATTCGCAAATGTTTATTCTTTAAGATGTTTATTAATGTCTCGTTTCTTATTATTGTTTATCGCGCTGAACAGTTAGTTTTGTTTCAGATATGAATCACATGTGCATGTACCTATTAAATGTTTCTTTATGAACTCGTTTATATTTAGGTTACAGTTTTGCAAGTAGTCGTCTATCAACCTTTGTATCGTTTGTACGTTTTCTTTTTCTTCAATAAACTCTTTAATTAAAACCTCGCGTAATTACTCAAAATTAAACAGGTTATGGGCCCAGTCGTCCTGCATGTTCGCGTACGGAGTATAATTTGGCGAGTTTTTTTTTTGTTTGAGTAGTCTATGTGTTTGAGTGAATTGATACAGTAAAAGAAAAACAATGGCAGCCGCATCGCAAACAAAAGTCGAAATTGTGAAGTTTGACGGAAGAAATTTCCAATTGTGGAAATTTAGTGTATCCATCATTCTGAAAGCTGAAAAACTCATGAATGTAGTAAATGAAAATCATGGGATGAGAAGAATTCCAAGGCTCAGTTAATTCTTCTTACAATGATTGCACAAAATCAGTTGAAATGCTTGATTAATTGCAAGGACGTAGTTGCAATGTGGGCAAAACTATGACTATAGAATGTACGAGGGCGACTCAATTGCGACACATCAAAAATTGGGCAAGAGTACGATTCCTGGGGCGCCACGATTTGACAACTTTTTCAGGCTAACCAAGCTAAAATAAAACGAAAATGAAGAATAAAGTTTTTCAATATTTCGCTTGGTTTTCGAGTTATCGGAGTTCGAAAGTTGAAAACAAAGAGAAATTTTTTATTAAACAAATGTGGTTTCTTATGTAATTGGTCGTGAAAAACACGAAAAAAATGGTTAAAAAATTCCAGGTACTATATTTTTCGAGATATTGAACCAAAAATGTGAAAAAAAATCATTTAATTGAAAACAGTTCAGTGCATAGCACTTTTCGGTGGTGCATAGCACTTTTCGGTTGTGCATAGAATTTCAAACATTTTAATCAGAGCGACCACCTTTACCGTAACCTAAGCAAAACACCCCTTGGTGGTGCATAGCACTTTCCGGTGGTGCATAGCACTTCAAACATTTTAATCAGAGCAATAACCATTCCTTACCGTAACCTAAGCAAAACACCCCTTGGTGGTGCATAGCACTTTTCGGTGGTGCATAGCACTCTTCCGTGGTGCATAGCACTTTTCGATGGTGCATAGCACTTCAAACGTCTTAATCAGAGGAACTACCCCTGGGTAACGCCAAATATTCTGCATAACTATTATGCTTACATTTTTCAACATTTTAAATCGATCGATCATCATTTTTTCAATTAAATGATATTTTTTTTCACATTTTTGGTTCAATATCTCGAAAAATATATTACCTGGATTTTTTTTACCATTGTTTTCGTGTTTCTCACGACCAATTACATAATAAAATACATTTGTTTTGTAAAAATTTTCACTTTGATTTTTCAACTTTCGAAAACTCGAAAACCAAGTGAGTAGGAATTTTTTTACTATTTTTCCCGTACTCAGCGACCTCGACTACGTCTAAAATGGCTTTTACATCGTGGCGCCCCAGGAATCGTACTCTCCCCAAAAATCGAGATGATGGTCAGAGATCTGCGAGACGTGAAAGAAGCTATCAGTGATAGTGGAGTTTTATACATAAGATGGTCGAAAACTTGTTCGAAAACTATTAATAGTTTACCGCAGAAATATAACGCGTTTCGAACTGCCTGGGACTCGGTGATTTAAAAGGCGTTGTAGATGAAGTTAAATGAACAATCGACCAGTAAGACAAAGAAAAAGAAGTCTATTGAAAAAAATTAAGAAGAACTCAAAATCCAACAAATGCAAGAAAAAACGACATTGGGCTAGAGAGTGCAAAAGTCGTTTGCCTAAAGAAGAAAAGGGCGAGTTCAACAATTCAGATTCTGCTTATATTTGCGAATTATCTGAAATTCATATAGCCAATTCTTTTGATGAGAAGAATGGATTTGCGATTCAGGCGCAAATCTACATATGACAAATCAATTACTCTGGTTTTCGAAACTTGAGGATTTAGCCAAACCTTTGTTGATTAAAATTGCAAATGGTAGCGTTATTGAGGCGAAAGCAAAGGGCTCAATCAAATTACAAGCTTTGGTTAATGAAAAATGGCATGACAGAGAAATGAAAAATTTATTTTCGGTGGGTGTTATGGCTAAAAAGAAATTTACGCATTATGCAGATAAGAATAAATGTAAATTTCGAGACCAAACCGGAAATATTTCATGTGTCGGCATAAGAAAAAATTGTTTATATTGTAACGAACTTTCTAGTTAAACTATTTATTTAAACAATTATTTATTTACCACAATTTATAACACTTAAACACTAACTTAGAACTACCATTTATATCACAACAATTCACTTATTTATATAACAATTTATTTATATCACTTTGTCTATTATCGGTTTTAATTAGCGCACTGATGCTTTCTTCATCTAACTGTTCCTCGGTCCAAAGATGATCACTATATATACACCTTTCGAACTCTCTAGACAGGAACTCGAAGAAATCCTGAGTATTCCCGAATGATGAGCAATAATTAGAAAGTCCTCGATTATTCCAGAATTGAACTTGTTACTTGTCGCCGGAGAATGATTTACATCTTGTAAGTTGATAACAAGAAAAGTACCGTGCGCGGTGTCTACGCCGTAAGCATGTAAGCGATAAGAAGTACATGCAGACAAGTTGTTATCGCACACTCGTACAGTCCCTGGTCGCTACACTACCCCTCCCTTAAGGGTGATCCGGCCCGGATCACATTCTGCCGTTCCCTCAGATGATCATACCGGTACTTGCAGGTGGATCCGCTTCGGCATCCGGTTGTCAGGTTGAAGCAGCAGTCAACTGTCTTCAGTGATGACGGTCTTCGTAGTGGGTTTCCGGCGCACACCAAGATTTCTATTCCCGTGTATCGGAACAAGATCTCCAGCATGTTTCTGACCACCCTCCAATCCAGACCATCGAGCCCACATCCAATCCTTGGTATTGCCAGCTTCAGGACGTTAGCGAGCAGCAACTGCCCTCTTAGCTCTATCAGGGAGTCCCATAAGGAGTGGTAGGTAGGCTTCTCCGACGACTTGCTTTTGGTGACTAGATAGAAGATGGATTGGGTCCCATCGAGTAACTGCAGTACCTTTCTTCCATTTTTGACCTGGTCGAGTAACATCGGTAGTCGCCCAAACTTCTGCCGAAAGACCGTGGCAATCCTTCGCCACACAATGGTTTAGCGAATATTCTTTCGGAACGGCGAATAGGTCCTGTTGGACTTCAGTAGTGACTCCAAATCTGGCTTTACGGTGTAAGCTCAGTTCAGCCATAAATTCTTCATACTGGGGCTCTGACGAACGAGTCTGCACAACTCTAACTCGAGCTTCCTCGTGGTTGTCCCCAGCATATGGAGCCAGTCGATTGAAGTGGACTACTCTTGGTTTCCCATTGGGAGTACGTCTAATTCGTTAGATTACGTCGTTGATTCGTTTGACCACTTTATACGGGCCTTCCCAGTGTTGTTGCAGCTTCGGCGAAAGACCCCTTTGACGCTTCGGATTATAAAGCCACACCAAATCTTCTTCATGGAATCCTCCATCAGTGGCCTTAATGTCATATGCGTCCTTCATCCGGTCACTGGCTATCTGCATATGGAAACGTATGTCGTCATGGATGTCATCTAGTCGTCTTCGGAGTTCACTGACGTAATCTTCTCCAGCCACGTCTTCACCGGGTTTGCATCCGAACTTTAGATCGCATGGTAGTCGCAACTCTCGGCCGAACAATACCCTTGCTGGTGTTTGTCCAGTAGTTTCATGTACGGAAGATCGGTATGCCAAAAGGAACAATGGCAGATAGGATCGTTATCTGCATATGTCCTGGAATATGGCTGACTCGAAATTCCGTCCTTGGTCGGAATGCAGCTCCAGTGGTACTCCGAATCGGCTAATCAACTCTTTCACGAGCGTTTCCGCCACTGTAGTTGCCGTCTGGTTTGGAAGGGCGTACGCTTCAACCCATTTCGTGAAGTAGTCCATTGCTACTACGATGTACTTATTTCCATTTTCGGATTCTGGGAATGGTCCGGCAACATCGATTGCAATTCTCTCGAATAGGCTGCCAACATTATACTGCCGCATCGGGGCACGCTGTCGCTTCTGAGGCCCCTTACTGGCGGCGCACGTCGTACACTTTCTGCACCAATCTTCTACGTCCTTCTTGCAGTTGACCCAGTAAAATCGTTCTCGCACATTGCGAAGAGCCTTCTTTACGCCAAAATGTCCTCCCGAAGGGTCGTCATGGAGGCACTGCAGAACTTCTTTTACCAAGCTTCTCGGTATCACCAGCTGACGTCTGCTTTCTGTGCCATCTTGATTCTCAACGACGCGCTTCAGGAGACCATCTTCTTCTTCAATGGAATCCCATTGAGCCCACAAGGATTTTACTTCTGTTGACTTGGCAGCCACCTCCTGCCAGGTTGGTCTTCTGCCTTCTTTCTTCCAGTCCAGGAACATTTTTAGCAGCACGTCGGAATGTTGTTCTGCCTTAATATTGTCGGGCTGCCACTGTTCGTTCAGGATAGTTATCCTCCTAACCTCTTCATGTTCCTCGACGCGTAGACAGTGCTTACAGTTATCCGGGCAAGGTCTTCTGGATAAAGTGTCGGCGTCTTTATGGCTACTTCCCGCTCGGTGTTCTATGTCAAAGTCGTACTCTTGCAGCTTCTCTATCCCTCTGGCTACTTGGCCCTCGGGATTCTTGAAATTCAGCAGCTATTTCAACGCGGCATGGTCGGTTCGTAGCAAAAACTTTCTTCTGTAGAGGTATTTGTAAAAATGCTCCACACTTTACTACGGCTAACAATTCGCGTCTGGTTACGCAGTAATTCCGTTCTGGTTTGGATAGAGTTCTGCTGTTCTGCTGAAGTAGCCGATCACTTTTTCTTCGCCATTCTGTATTTGTGACAGGACCGCACCAATTCCAATATTGCTAGCGTCGGTGTCCAGGATAAACTATCCGGTTGGTAGGGGATAGCTCAACACAGGTGTAGACGAGAGGGCTTTCTTTAGTTCTTCAAAGGCAGCTTGGCAGTCTTGCTCCCAACAAAATGGTCTACTCTCTTCTGTGAATCGAGTCAGAGGCTTAGCAATTTTAGCAAATCCGGGAACAAAACGTCTATAGTAGGTGCAGAGTCCAAGGAAGCTTCTGACTTGATGGACGTCAGCAGGTACAGGCCACTCTTGCACTGCCTTGATTTGCTGTGGGTCGACTGAAACGCCGTCTCCGGATACTACATGCCCCAGGTAGTTGACGGTCTCTTGGAATAGCTGACATTTCTTGGGGCTTGAGTCTTCGAAAAACTTCCTCCAAATCTTTCAGATGGTCGTTGAAGTATACCAGGCAAGTCCTCCCGATTAGGCCAACCAAAACAGTTTCCATCAGTCGCTCAAAGGTGGCTGGTGCGTTGCACAACCCGAACGGCATCACCTTGAACTGCCACAGCCCCGTTCCAATGGAAAACTGTCTCCTCCTTGGCATCCCGATTCAAAGCCACTTGCCAGTATCCGCTCTTGAGGTCTAAGGTGGAAAATATCGTCGACCCTGACAGTGTATCCAGGGTGTCATCGATTCGTGGTAAGGGGTAGCTGTCTTTTTCGTAACATTGTTTAATTGGCGGTAGTCCACACAGAAGCTTGTCGAGCCATCCTTTTTCTTGACGAGGACTACCGGCGATGTCCAAGGGCTAGTAGAAGGTTCTATTACTCCATCCCTTCGCATTTCACTTATGATGTTTTCAGCCTCTTCTCTCTTGGCCAGTGGTAGTCTCCTGGGTCGCTGACGGATGGGTTGGGCTTCGCCAGTATTTATTTTGTGCAGGACGGCGTTGGTTCGTCCCTTCTTGCCACCTTCTACTTCAAAGACGTCTTGGTATTCTTTTAGTAATCCTTTTATTTGATGTCGTTGGTTAGGATTAAATTTGTCACCTGCTTTCTGGCACAATTTAGACAAGGCTTCTGGTAGGCGTTGTGAGTCTTCCGTTCTTGTTTCTAGCTTTCGGACTTGAGATGTTACGGTGTCCTGAGTAGTTAGCTTGAACTCTTCTCCGTTTAGGGTCACGACTTTTCTTTGGAAACTCATGCAAAAGCACTTTCGAAGCATGTCCAAGCCCAGAATGACGTTGTCTTCAATTTCGGCCACAAGCACGCAGTGTCGGAAGAAGGTCTTTCCTATGCAAATCTTGACGTAGCTTTCACAATGGACATTCACCATTTCCCCGGTGGCCGTGCGTAGCTTCCATTGGGTCGGTTGAAGCTTGCTTGTTATCACATTAGCTCGTATAATCGTCCTGCTTGCTCCGGTATCCAGTAGGGACGAACACCGTTTTCCATTTATACGTCCAGTAAGAAAAAGGCTGTCAGCTCTATCTTTCATTGTTTTTGTCAGTGCAACTAGACCGGGGGCTTCTTGCTCCGGGATCGACGTTTGCCCCGCCGCGCCGACCCTGACTAGTTTTCCTGTACGCCAGGCTTATCTTCTTGAGAAGCAGATCTTCCACTCTTGCAGCTGCTTCTCACGTGGCCTAACTTCCCACAGTTCCAGCACCTGATTTGTCTAGGCTTTCTTTCTACTTTAGTTATTATTCGGCGGATCTCTTCCAGTATATCTTCGTCCCGACCGGCTGACTCTTCTTTTAATTCCCGCACTCGGCATTGTCGTTGCGACGCCTGTTTGACAACGTCGTATTCTAGTGCACGGGCCAATGTGTCTACCAAAGTCCTCGGCCGGTCCAGTCGGAGTCGCTGTTGTATTTCGTCGTCCTTTAGTCCGTCAATAAACGCGCCGACGGCCAATCTTTCCAGAGTATCATCGGCTGTAGCCGTATAGGCGAGCCTGACTAACCGTGCGATGTCCGCCTCGTATTCCTGAAGGCTTTCTACTGTCTTCTGTCGTCGGTTCTTTAGCTGCACGTGGTACACAGCCGTCAGATGTGCTTGGCCATATCGCATCTCTAATCTTTTTACTAGCCGATGGTAGTCCAGTAATTCTTCCGGTGGTAACGTGTTCAAAATTTCGCCAGCACCATCACGCAGAGCAAGAGCAAGTGAAGAAGCTCTCTCTTCTAACGTCCATTTGTAGGCTTTTGCAGCCACCTCGAATTGCGTCAGAAACGTGGTCCATGATGTTTTTCCGTCAAACGTAGGAAGCTTCATATGCACTTTGGAGATGACCTGTTCTTCTTTCACGTCGGATATTTCTTTGCCGTCAACCACGCTATGCCTCTTTTCCGTAAATAGGTGACTGGTCTCTCGTTTTTCCGGATTCAGAACCATTTTTTCCAGTTGGGCCAATATTTCGTCGAAAGTCCCCAGCGTTTTGTTTATTTCTTCTCTTGTTTCTCCTTCGAATTTTTTCAGTTCTTCTTTCAAGTTTCCTTCGAATTTTTCTAATTTTTCATCCGGGACTTTTGAATTTTCATTTAATTTTTCTTCAAGGTTCTTTGAATTTTCATCTAATTCATTTAATTTTTCTTCCATATTCTTTGAATTTTCCTTTAGTTTCTTTTCCAATTCGTCCTCGAATTCGTATGTGCTGGGATCGAAGCTTTCTCGTAGCAAAGCCTCCTCGAGCCGCTTCTGTAAGGTGTTCTTAGTA
Source organism: Agrilus mali (assembly GCA_029378335.1). Lineage (NCBI taxonomy): Eukaryota > Metazoa > Arthropoda > Insecta > Coleoptera > Buprestidae > Agrilus > Agrilus mali. Next base: position 19,659,311 of record CM055655.1, on the reverse strand, counting down.
CCGGACGTATTTTCGTCTCGCTCTTCCAGTTCGCTTTTCAATTCGGCGACTTTCAACTCGAACAAATTTTTCGGCATTTTTATTTGTTTTGTATTTTTATTATACTAGAAAATTCTCTGAGGATCGATTCGCAGACCCCACACCTGACACCAATTGTAACGAATTTTCTAGTTAAACTATTTATTTAAACAATTATTTATTTAACACTATTTATAACACTTAAACACTAACTTAGAACTACCATTTGTATCACAACAATTCACTTATTTATATAACAATTTATTTATATCACTTTGTCTATTATCGGTTTTAATTCGCGCACTGGTGCTTTCTTCAACTAACTGTTCCTCGGTCCAAAGATGATCACTATATATACACCTTTCGAACTTTCTAGACAGGAACTCCAAGAAATCCTGAGTATTCCCGAATGATGAGTAATAATTAGAAAGTCCTCGATTATTCCAGAATTGAACTTGTTACTTGTCGCCGGAGAATAATTTACATCTTGTAAGTTGATAACAAGAAAAGTACCGTGCGCGGTGTCTGCGCCGTAAGCATGTTAGCGATAAGAAGTACATGCAGACAAGTTGTTATCGCACACTCGTACAGTCCCTGGTCGCTACAATAATACATGCTTTTCCGAATTGAATCCCAAGTTGAATGCAACATTGCAAAAGACAATTCTTTAAAAATATGGTACGAAAGAATGGGTCATATTAATTGCAAGGCTATAATGAATGCATACGATAATAAAGTATTGAATGATTTCAACTTGAGCGACAAGACCGAATTTTTCTGCGAAGCGTGCCAACTGGGTAAACAAACAAGAAAGTCGCATAAACAAATTATGGAAAAGAATAAGGCAGAGAAACCAGGAGAAAAAGTACATTCCGACATTTGTGGACCTATGAACATTGAATCGCCAAACAAATCGCGCTATTTCTTATTGTTTAAGGACGATTGTACTGGTTATAGGAATGTTTAATTTCTGAAACATAAATCTGAAGTAATCTCTCGATTCAGAGAATATAAAGCAATGTTAGAAAAACAAACAGGCAACAAGTTAAAGATTTTTAAAAGTGATAATGGTACTGAATATTCAAATGACGAATTTCAAAATTATCTGAAGGCAGAGGGAATTTTGCATGAGCGGACTGCTCCATACACACCGCAGCAAAATGGTTCCTCAGAAAGGGAAATTCGAACAATTGTAGAGTCCGCTCGCTCCATGATACATGGTAAACAAGTTCCAACAGAACTTTGGACAGAAGCTGTAAATGCAGCGGTTTATTTACTGAACAGAAGTACCTTAAATCAATCAAGAAAGGTCACGGCCTATGAGGCCTTCTTCAAAAAGAAACCTCGAATAAAACATTTCAAAATATTTGGTTGTACTGCCTACATGAATGTTCCACAGCATAATCGCAAGAAATGGGATGCGAAAAGCAAGAAGTTATTATTTGTGGGATACAACGCATTTTCAAACAACTATCGATTATGGGATGTAGAGAAAAGACGAATTTATATAAGTTGTGACGTAACATTTGATGAAGCAAACTCAATGAACAACCAAACAGATACTGAAAATAAATTAAGTGTTCCTTTGTTATTTCCAACTGGGCATGCAGATGAAAATGGTAATAATGTGGAAAACGAAGATGTGGAAGGGGACGACAGAAGAATTATTTTGCGTGATCGAAATAATTTGAGACGGCCAGATTATTATGGACCGGCCATATACTGTTCAATCCTGATCCCAGAAAATTACAAAGAGGCAGTACAATGTGAAGATAGTCAACAATGGAATGCAGCAATGAAAGAAGAAATACAATCACTTACGCAAAATGAAACCTGGACACTAGTGCCAAAACCAAAAGATGTACCAATAGTGAACAATAAGAGGGTTTATCGTACAAAAACTGACGTCAACGGCGAAATAGTTCGGTACAAGGCGCGTTTGGTCGCGAAGGGATATACGCAGCAAAAAGGTGTGGACTTTGTCGAAACGAACATTGCTCGCGATCGCTGTTAAAAATGAAATGGAACTAAAACAATTTGATGTGAAAACTGTATTTTTGTACGGGGACTTACGCGATAGGTACTACTTATACGAAACAACCAATCGGTTTCGAGAATAGTGAAAAACCTGACGTATATCAAGCTAGCACGACAAAGTTATTTTTCCGATTTCTAACTTGCACTATAACTTGTCGCTAATTTGTTACCAAATCGAAAAATTTGTCGCTCGTGCCGTTTAGCCATAATCAGCTGTAGTGCTAGCTTGATATCAAGCTAGCACTACACATATCGTATCTCGAAAACGAAATGTCGTAGGATATTATTGTAAAGGCCATAATTTGTCGCTGAAAGATGACACATTCAACGAATTTGTCGCTAGTCTTATCATCAACTGATAAGCGAAAAACCGCTGGAAAACCATCAAACTGGCACTACATATGGCATATCTCGAGAAGGAAATGTTATAGGATATTACTGTAAAGGCCATAATTTGTCGCTAATTTGTCGCTGAAAGATGACACATTCAACGAATTTGTCGCTAGTCTTATCTTCAACTGATAAGCGAAAAACTGCTGGAAAACCATCAAACTGGCACTACATATGGCATATCTTGAGAAGGAAATGTCGTAGGATATTACTGTAAAGATCAAAATTTGTCGCTAATTTGTCACTGAAAGATGACACATTCAACGAATTTGTCGCTAGTCTTATCTCCAACTGATAAGCAAAAAACTGCTGGATGCCGTCAAACTCTCAAAAGGTAACGGGTTGCCCAACTTGGGGGAAACAGGGAAAACCTAATTTAAAAAATTTGCTAAATAAATCCTATCTCTTAAAACAAATGTAATCAAGAACTGCTTGATTAATTGTTTGATGAATTTTCTGCGGTTTTTAGCTTATCAGCTGGAGATAAGACTATTAGCCACAAATTCGTTGAAGGTGTCATCTTTCAGCGACAAATTAGCGACAAATTATGGCCTTTACAGTAATATCCTATGACATTTCCTTCTCGAGATATGCCATATGTAGTGCCAGTTTGATGGTTTTCCAGCGGTTTTTCGCTTATCAGTTGAAGATAAGACTAGCGACAAATTCGTTGAATGTGTCATCTTTCAGCGACAAATTATTGCCTTTACAATAATATCCTACGACATTTGGTTTTCGAGATACGCTATGTGTAGTGCTAGCTTGATTATGGCTAAACGGCACGAGCGACAAATTTTTCGATTTGGTAACAAATTAGCGACAAATTAGCGACAAATTATAGTGCAAGTTAGAAATCGGAAAAATAACTTTGTCGTGCTAGCTTGATATACGTAAAAACCTGATCATGCTTGTAAATTGAAAAAGAGCATTTATGGACTTAAACAAGCGTTGCGCTGTTGGAATGATAAGTTCGTGAATTTCTTGAAGACATACTGCATGAAACAACTAAAAAGTGATCCGTGTGTATTCGTCGGAACTTTCGAAAATAACATAGTGTACTTAGCGCTTTATGTTGACGACGGACTAGTCGCGTCTAATTCTCGGGACGCAATAAACAGTTTAATTGAGAAGTTGCAATACGAATTCGACATTACGGTTAATGACGCGAAACAATTCGTTGGACTAGAAATTGAACATAGTCGTGACAACAAAACCATTTCCATCAGCCAAGGTGGTTACATTAAAAGAATTTTGAAAAAGTTCAATATGGAAGGAGCGAAGCCTTCCAGCGTTCCAATGGAACCAGGCACTTGTCTTCAAACTCCAAACAACACGGAAGACATTCAAGCAAGAAAAGAGCCATACAGAGAAGCAGTTGGATCATTGATATTCTTGGCAACCCTAAGCAGACCCGATATTACCTACAGTGTTAGTCAGGTGAGTCGTTTTCTAAATAATTGGTCTCTAGAGCATTGATTGGCGGTCAAGAAGATTTTTCGTTATCTGGTCAAGACCATAGACTACAAAATTGTTTATCGGAAAATGAGTGAAGACATGGTAACAGGGTACACGGATGCTAATTATGGGGGTTGCAAGGAAACAAGAAAATGTACTAGTGGATACGTCTTCATGCTGGCAAATGGTCCAATAACATGGTGCAGTCAGCGGCAGAATACTGTGACACAATCAACAACAGAGGCGGAGTACGTCGTTCTTGCATTGGGTACAAAAGACGCTCTGTGGCTAAAATCCTTCCTGGATGAATTAGGGTTTTCACAACAACGCATTAAAATAATGGTGGATAATCAATCCGCTTTGAAGCTTGCAAGGAATCCAGAATTTCACAAAAGGACGAAGCATATTGATATCCGTTATCATTTTATTCGTGATGTGATAAATCGCGGTGACATTGAACTTTATTTTATATAATCAAGAAAACAGCTGGCTGATATTTTAACAAAACCGTTGTCAGTAAGTTTGTTTAATTTAATTGTTATAAATTTACTTCCGATCAGCCATTAATAACATTTGGAATAAGAGAGAATGTTAAAATATTATTCGCAAATGTTTATTCTTTAAGATGTTTATTAATGTCTCGTTTCTTATTATTCTTTATCGCGCTGAACAGTTAGTTTTGTTTCAGATATGAATCACATGTGCATGTACCTATTAAATGTTTCTTTATGAACTCGTTTATATTTAGGTTACAGTTTTGCATATAGTCGTCTATCAACCTTTGTATCGTTTGTACGTTTTCTTTTTCTTCAATAAACTCTTTAATTAAAACCTCGCGTAATTACTCAAAATTCAACAACAGCAAAGAAACCTCCGACGTGAAAGAAGAACAGGTCATCTCATCCAAAGTGCATATGAAGCTACCTACGTTTGACGGTAAAACATCATGGACCACGTTTTTGACGCAATTCGAAGTGGCTGCAAAAGCTTACAAATGGACGTTAGACAAAAAGGCTTCCTCACTTGCCCTTGCTTTGCGTCATGGTGCTGGCGAAATTTTGAACACGTTACCACAGGAAGAATTACTAGACAGGAAACTAAAAAGATTAGAGATGCGATACGGCCAAGCGCATCTAACGGCTGTGTACCATGTGCAGTTAAAGAACCGACGACAGAAGACAGGGGAAAGTCTTCAGGAATACGAGGCGGATATCGCATGGTTAGTCCGGCTCGCCTATCCGGATATGGCCGATGATACCCTGGAAAGATTGGCCGTCGACGCGTTTATTGACGGACTAAAGGACGACGAAATACAACAGCGACTCCGACTGGACCGGCCGAGAACTTTGGTAGACACACTGGCCCGTGCACTGGAATACGATGTCGTCAAACATGCGTCGCAACGACAATGTCGAGTGCGGGAATTAAAAGAAGAGTCAGCCGGTCGGGACGATGGTAAACTGGAAGAGATGATCCGCCGAATAATGACTAAAATAGAAAGGAAGCCCAGACAAGGCAGGTGCTGGAACTGTGGGAAGTTAGGCCACTTGAGAAGCAGCTGCAAGAGTGAGAGATCTGCTTCTCAAGAAGATAAGCCCCGTGTACAGGAAAACTAGTCAGAGTCGGCGCGGCGGAACAAACGTTGATCCCGAAGCAACAAGCCGCAGGTCTAGTTGCACTGACAAAAACCATGAAAGATAGAGATGATAGCCTTTTTCTTACGGGAATTTGGAGAAAGTTTTCCGAAGACTCCGTGATGTTCACCTAAAACTAAGCCCCAAGAAATTTCAGCTATTCCAAGAGACCGTCAACTTCCACTTCAACCGACTGGCTCCATATGCTGGGGACAACCATGAGGAAGCTCGAGTTAGAATTGTGCAGACTCGTTTGCCAGAGCCCCAGTACGAAGAATTCATGGCTGAACTGAGCTTACACCGTAAAGCCAGATATGGAGTCACAACCAAAGTTCAGAACGACCTATTCGCCGTTCCGAAAGAATATTTGCCGGCCCATTGTGTGGCGCAGGATTTGGGTATGAGCCGTGCGATTGCTACAGTCTTTCGGAAGAAGTTTGGGCGACTACCGATGTTACTCGACCAGGTCAAAGATGGGAGAAAAGTATTGCAGTTACTCGATGGGACCCGATCCATCTTCTACCTAGTCACCAAAAGCAAGTCGTCGGAGAAGCCTACCTACCACTCCTTATGGGACTCCCTGATAGAGTTAAGAGAGCAGTCGCTGCTCGCTAACATCCTCACGTTGCCAATACCGAGGATCGGATGTGGGCTCGATGGGCTGGAATGGAGGCTGGTCAGACACATGCTGGAGGTTTTGTTCCGATACACTGGAATAGAAATCTTGTTGTGAGTCGGAAACCCACGACGAGGACCGTCATCACTGATGACAGTTGACTGCTAATTCCACCTGACAACCGGATGCCGAAGCGGATCCACCTGCAAGTACCGGCATGATCCTCTGAGGGAACGGCAGAATGTGATCCGGGACGGATCAACCTTAAGGAGGGGGTAGTGTAGCGACCAGTGACACCGTACATGTTTGCGATAACAATTTGTGTGCATGTACTTTTTATCGCTAACATGTTTATGACACAGTCACAGCGTACGGCTCTTTTATCGTTATCAACTTACAAGATGTAAATCTTTTTCCAGCGACAAGTAACACGATCAATTCTGGATTTATCGATGACTTTCTAATTATTATTCATCATTCGGGAATACTCAATATTTCTTCGAGAGATTATCCAGAAAGTTCAAAATGTGTATATAAAGTGATCGTCTTTGGGCCAGAAAACAGTAGTTGTGAGAAAGCATCAGTGCGCGAACCAAAACGATAAACAATAGACATAGTGATATAAATAAGTGGTTACATAAATAAGAGAATTATTGTCATATAAATAGTAGTTCTAAGTTAGTGTTTAAGTGTTATATAAATAGTGTTAAATAAATAATCATTTAAATAAATATCTTTGACTAGAAAATTCGTTACAATAGCATATAACCCTCATAGGGCTACAGCGCTCGGTTGCAAGGCTTTAGCGGTATTCAAATTGCACGCATACTTTTATAATACTTACCAACTGATTAAGGATTTATACGTAGTAAAAAGTTTTGATAGCAATGAATAAATATTTTACTGAAGCATTAATAATATTTAGCATACAAATAAACTCAACAATTACACAATCCAGGTATCAATTAAAATTAAAAAATATTTTGACATTTTCTAAATAAAAAGTCAAAATAGAAAGAAACATGTCTTTGTAATAAAAGTGTCGATTATGACTATTATAGGGCATGTACGATGTAAAAACATTTAAATTTCACACTGTTCGCAAGAGTATGAATGAAGAATAGCGTTGAATTTATTAATCCTTTATATGTATGAAGTTTTTTGTTTAAAAAATTGGCTACCCATTTCTTATAGCAATACGCATCTTTTATTTTAAGATAATTAGTTAAAAATTAACAATTCCTCTTCACCATTATGTTCGAAACTACTGAGCCTAAAACAAAAAATACAGAAAATATGAAGTTCTTTACCTACAGATTACAGGAAATAAATATAAGGTCCGTGATCTAAAAATAACATGATAAACAAACTCACCTGTGTGGATGAACATGTTTTTTTAATTATTTTTGTAAACCGTTTTTATAAAAAATATACATTTCGCAAGGTACAGAATCTTCGATTAGTAAGTCAAACTATCAATTATCTAATATTTTTATTAATTGAAGGATGAAAAAAAAACACTCATTTACAACCTTCGAGTTTTTAAATATTATTCACAAAGTGCCTGGAGAAATATCAATCTCCGCATTTTAATACGTTTTTCTTTATTTTTTAATGTTATGTTTTTGGTGATCTACCACTTTAATATCATTTTTTATAAATGAATTAATAATTTGAATAATTTAATAAGAAAAACGTACGTACGTATTACATCCTCCACAGCGGGTGATGAAATTTCTATACGTAATTCAATTTTGCTAAAATAAGTATTTATCTAAAGTAGATTTCACATTTTAAATTTATCTTTGATTTAATATAAAATTCCATAAATATGGACATTTTTGTAAAATGTAAAAAAAATATGTTTATATACTTAAATAAACTTATAATACAAAAAAAACTAAAACATACAGCAAGTTCCTATATGAAAAAAATTCAAAGTAAATAATCTTGTTTTTATAAAAAAAAATATTTTTAAGGATTGGAGAATCAATAGTGTTTAAACTAACTCTTTTTAAAAATAGATATGAAAACACACTTTTTATTTATTTATTTATTTATTTATTTATTCCAAACGGGCAAAATTGCCCAATTACAAAGAAATGACAATTTTTGCGACTGCTAGAGCAGATGCGCCCAACGCAAAACAAATTTAATTTACTTAATAATTAAACTTAGAAATTAAATAATAAGAATGAAAATACAATAAAGAAGGAAATAATCGGCTTTGTATATGAATTTTGTAAATAAAATCTTGCGTTCATAAGAAAAGAAAGAAAAAGACCAATTTATTCAATTTATTAAGGAAAGTAAGACTTAGAAGTTTGTATCACACTTTTAGAAATTTCTTGCACTTGTTCTTGAAGTTAGAAATACTGGTAAAATCACTAGATCCAATCACTTGCAGCAGAGAGTTCCATTGTTTTCTCATTCTTGAAATTGGGGAGTGGAAGAGATAATTTACTGTATGTGAGCTTTCAGATATAGGTCTGAATGTTCTTAGATTGTAATTGACTTCCCGATTTGTAAATTTCTCTGACAGTTGCATACAATTTAGTTGATTGTGAATAATTTTGTAAGTTAATAAATTATCATGATACCTATGCGTCCATTCTATAGTTTCAATGTGAAATTGCTGCATTAAAGTTTCATAACCGTGATCAAAGAAGTCCATGGGGTGTCCCGACTTAAAAGAAAGAAGTCTTAAAAGTTTATGTTGGATGCTCTCAAGTGCATCAAAAGAAGACTGTGTATGAGGGGACCAGATTGGAGAAGCATAAGTCAAGATAGGCAGAACCAATGTTTTATATAATGAAATAATAGTTGCAGGTGACTTAAATTCCGATGTTGACCTTTTTATGAAGCCCATAAGTCTCAGACATCTGGAAATCACACCACGCATGTGTTCATTGAAACTCAGAGAAGAATCTAGAACAATTCCCAAGTCCTTGAAAAACTCAGGCCGAGCCAGGGTAGTCCCGTTTAAATGATAATCAGATACAATCGGGCTCCTTTTGCGAGTGAAAGACATGACAGCACACTTAGCGACGTTAAGAGTCAGTTCGTTTCCATCAGACCACTGAGACACTCTAGAAAGGTCCTCCTGTAGGTTATTAGCGTCGTCTTGAGTAGTTATTCGTGTATGCAGTTTGACATCGTCAGCGAAGATTTTGCACTTGGCATGACGTAGGACCGAAGGTAGGTCGTTCATCACAGCTAGAAAGAGCACCGGTCCAAGGTGAGAACCCTGAGGGACTCCGGTGTTTATGTCACACTTCACGGATAAAGCACTTGGTAGTCTCACCTGCATGGATCTCCCAGACAGGTACGAAGACAGCCACACCAGGCAAGATGAACTCAAGCCCATCGATCTCAGCTTTCCAATTAGTACCGAGTGGGATATAGTATCGAAAGCTTTCGAAAAATCAAGAAAAACCGTGTCAACCTGATCCCCGTCTTCAAATGCTGAGTAAATGGCGTCTGTAAATAATAAGCTGTTTGTTACTACTGATCGACCTCTTACAAATCCGTGCTGATCATTTGTTAGCAAAGGCTCAATCCAGTCCATCAAGAGGTTTGAAACAATTGAGTCGAAGAGCTTGGGGATGCAACTTATTATGGAAACTGGCCTGTAGTTAGATATATCCGTACGAGAGCCTTTTTTAAAGATAGGAGTAATATACGCCAACTTCCAATAATCAGGAAAGATACCAGACGAAAGAGACAATGAAAATAATTTAGCCAATGGATCAGCAAGAACCCTGGCACATCTTTTTAGGAAGTAGGCAGGAATCCCATCGGACCCCACCTGAGTGGAATCTTTAGTATCGTGAATGGCCTTAAGAACTTCGCCTGGACTAATGGACCACGTCGCCTCAGGGCTCTCATCATTAGGACACTGTACATCGGTTGTCGATCGTGAAGAAAAGACTTTGCCGAAGTGATGTAAAAATAAATTTGAGATGTCCAACTCTGATGCGGCCTCAACCTCGTCCAAAGCCATCCTCTTAGGTAGAGAATAGTCGGATCTACACGACTTCACATATTTCCAAAAAGTCGTAGGGTTTCGTCCCATGCACCCTTCAACCTGCTCCAAGTAACTTCGATAACACTGCCTCGAAAGTCTAATGCAAGCGGCACGTAGTCTTTTAAATTCAATGTGTTCTGACGAATCTCTTGTAAACTTCCATCTAGCATGTGCTCTCCTTTTCTGCTGTAGTAATAAACTCAGCTCTCTGGTATACCATGGGGGGGCAGAAGATGGTCTTGGTATTATGAACAGTATTCTTCTGTTTAAGACCTCATTTACTATAGTGTAAAACTTAGACACACCAGAAGTAACATCCTGCAAATCAGTCACTTTTAAATATTTCATATTGTAAACTCTACAGTGTTGTTTTGACAAGAGTAATAACTTTACATTGTTATGTCGAAACAATATTGTAGTTCACAATAAAATTTGAAACATTTAAAATTGTGTTTTCATATCTATTTTTAATTATTTAATAATGTTTCACAAGAATCCGACCAAATGCACAATTTCGTATATAACACTTTTTGCTCTACTTTTTTCGCATTTCTAGATTTGTAGAAAGAGAAGTAATACTGATTAGTACTGTAACTGTATAGATACTATTTACCCATAAAACAAAATATTAAATTTCTT